>LOJH01017525.1:0-22245 GCA_001685095.1 Ellobius talpinus
GTGAGCGGGTGGATGGACATGGATGCGTGGGCGGATACATGGGTAGATGGATGGGACTAGGGAGGTGAATAGATGGATGGAGAGGTGAAGGGGTGAGTGAAGGATGGATGTGGGTGGCCAGATAGGTAGATGGGTGGAAAGATGGGTGGAAAGATGGGTGGATAAATAGAACACCCTGCTGAGCACTCTGGTCACAGGCTATCACAGTTTGTCTGACAACAGCCATCCAGGCCACCATCACATCCCCTATGTGCACTCCACTTCTCTTCCCAGTCCAGCCTAGCATCTGTCCCTGGGGACAAGTCCTCAGGGCAAGGGACCCGCACCTGCTCTTTCCTCTGGGCTAACAAGAAGCCTACTTCCCCCAAGGAACTGCTAGGAATCAGAGGTCAGATCAACCTTCCCACACCTCAGCCTCATCCTGGAAGTTTCTTTTCCTCCTCTCTCTTGAGCCTCTGGGTAGCTGTAGGGAAACAGCCCAGGAGAGTCCACTAACGTAAGTGAATCCAGAAGGCCATTAGGTGGCGCCTGGTGCCATAAACTGTCAGAGACTGTTTAGCTGTCTTCAGATCAGCTCTTTGTCCTTCAAGAACCAGCAGCGGCAGCATGTAGGCCAATGCAGGCCCCCCAGTGCAGGCCTGCTTCCTGCGCAAACTGCAAACTGCGCATAGCGAGAAGGAAGGAGTGCCCCACTGCAGGTGTGGCCGAGAGTGGCCACCTATGACCCTGAGACTCTAGTGAGTCCCCATGTCTCAGTTTTCCATTTGACAAGTGGGGTCTGTAAGTTACCACCTTACGGAAGATGAAGTGAGTTTACCCACCCAGCCACCCAGACTTGATGTCACCTGTGTGTGCACATGTGTCAACAAACAGCTGTCTTTTTATCAGAAGCACACACATGTTACTCTGAACTTCTGGGGATAATTAAAATGTCTTTTTTTTAAATGGTGCTATCAACGTTTGAGATAAAGTCTCTCAACCCTCCCCACCTTTAAAAGCCTTCAGTGGGCTGTGTCAACCGCGTGTTCTTGCCCTCTCCCAGGTACAGGCTACCACTGGGACCCACCTGGGAGACTACACACATCCTAGTGGGTCCGTCTGTTTGGCTCTCATCTACAGATGTCTCCTACACAGGAGCATAAAGCTTATGAATGAGACTGCATTGGGCCCCTTTGTCAGTCCCTAAAGGACCACCACCGCCACCCGGCTGAATCTGCATTCCAAGATCTTCCTCCAGGCTGCAAGCCTGGCTTCTGCAGACCTCTCCACCTGGTCTCTCCTCTTCCACTTGTCCCCTTTGCTCTAGCCGCACTGGCCCCTTCACCCAGCCTCTTCCTACCCCGGGACCTTTGTACTCGCTGTTTCCTCGCCAGGGTCTTGGCACAGCAGGTGCTCCTCAGTCCCACAGTTAGAGCTCATTAGTGAGACTGGAAACACCCCCAGGCGTCCCATCTCGAGATCTATGCCTTCCCAGGCATAAGGAACGCATTTGCTGTGTCCCCTACTGTGTCCCATGGGACCATTGAGGACCCAGCACAGCTGAAGGGGTTGCACTTGGCTGTACTGTTTTCACTACAGTCATGAGGTCTGGCTTCCGGACAAGCTCCCTGGTCCCCTGAGCATCCTCTCTGTTAGCCTCTGAGAGCCAGAGTCTAGACCCCAGGCCAGATGCTCTGTGATGCCTGGCTCGGCAACTCCCGCTCCAGGGAATGCTGGGGGCCCTTGCGCAGCTAGCATCTGCTTTACTGCCCAAGTTGTATGAGGTGAATTTTGGGTCCCACCTGAACCACCTCCCTCCTACATTCTGCTTTGAGCTTCTCCCACGGTGTCCTCGACCCACAGGGTATCCCCAGTTCTCTTGGCCATGACGAGGTTGTGGGCTCACCTGAGGAGGGAGCTGTAGGAGAGATCGAGGAGGCCTGTCTCGTACCAGCCTCTGGCCGCTTCTGTGGAGTCACCCAGCAGCACCGTGCGGAGGTTGGTGCACATGGCTTCCGTGAGCGCCTGCAGGTCTCTGTGCATCAGCAGCCTGAGACCAGCAACAGAAGTTAGCTACTCACCATTACTGTACTCAGAAAAAAGACTGTGTGTTAAAATGACGGTCACCACCAAGATGCTGTTTTACGTTGGAGGAACTCAGGCATGAAGGACGGCATCAGGACAAGGCCACGCAGCCAGTGAGTGGTAAAACTGGGGCTAAACCCTAGTCGGTCCCACTCCACATTATGAGAGTTCTTGGCCAAGACAATCTGTCCTTGCCTGGTGCACAAACTTGGACAAGGGACCCATGGGCTTCCCACCGGCTTCTGGACATGGAGGGCCCAGGAAACCAGCTCCTCCCCTGGGAAATCCAGCAGGGGGCTGCTAATGATCTCCTCATGTGGATCTGAGTGACACAGACTAGGAGAGCATGTGGCAAGAGTGAGGGGGGCCTGGGCCTCTTTCATGCTGAGCGGAGCCTGGGGAGCGGCTGTGCAAAGCCAAGGTGAGAGGCAACGGCCTACACATCAGGCTCCACCTAAGCCACAACTGGCAGCAACTGGCTGGAGTGTCTAGGGGACAGGGCTACCTGCAGAATCTAGTGGTGGCAACAAGAACCAGCAGGTGTGGGCCAGACTGGGATTCCAGTTGCATTTGTTTTCTAACTGTCGCTCCTGGACAGTGGCTTCAGGGCTGTGCAACTAATCTTAGGTCAACTTGGCACAGGCTAGAGTTATCTGAGAGGAGAGACCTTCGGTTGAGAAAATGCCTCCGTAATATTTGGCTGTAGGCAAGCCTGCAGGACTTTTTCTTAGTTAATGATTGATGGGGGAGGGCTCAGCCCATTGTGGGTGGTACCATCCCTGGATAGTGGGCCTGGGTCCTATAAGAAAACAGGCTGAGCAAGTCATATTGAGCAAGCCAGTAAGCAACACCCCTCCATGGCCTCTGCATCAGCTCCCTCCTCCAGGTGCCTGCCCTGCTTGAGTTTCTGCCCTGACTTCTTTCAGTGATGGACTATGATGGTGTGGAAGTGGAAGCCAAATAAACCCTTTCCTCCTCAAGCTGCTTTGGTCATGATGTTTCATCATGGCAATAGTAACCCTGACTAAGACAAGGCCCAAGCACCACCCATCTGGGATGTAGGGTTGAAGCCCCAGCCCAAGGCCCACCCACAAGCTCATCACTGCACTCACGGCTTCATCCTGGCCTTCTCCTCGCTGGGATTGAAATTTGGAAGCTGCAGGTCAAAAATCCTCTCCATAAGGAAGATGGCATAGGGGTGGAAGTCCAGCCGTGTACGCGACTCCCATACCACCGTGTCGTAGGAGTGTGGGTCCAGGAGAACAGTGACATACCTGCCTCCCACCAGCACCTGTTGGAGGAGCTGGTGTCAGGAGTGATGGCGGACCCTGCATTCAGGCATTTGTGGGCAAGCACTGGCCCCACAGGCACCAGGCAGCAGCGTTCCTGTTTGTCCCACCAATGGTGTGAGCTAGGGACTGCCATTCACCCGTCTAGGCTGGGAGAGAAGGGACACCATGCCTAAGATCTCCATGCTGAAAAGCAGCAGAGCTAAGATCAGCCAAAGCCTTCTAAAGGAAAGGGTATAACCAGGACCATAATCGCAGCTACTTGAGAGGCTGAGGCAGGAGGATCCCAAGTTCAAGGCCTGACTGGATTAGAGTGCATTCAAGGCCAACCCAGGTAATAGTAAGACCCTGTTTCCAAATGAAGAGGGAGAAAGGGGCTGGGGCATGAAGATAAAAAATAATATGGGATTTGCTTCATGTGCATGAGATCCTGAGTTCAACTCCCAGTACCATACAAAGGGAAGGGGTGAGTGGATGGATGGACATTGCTGAGTAAAACCCAGCAGACTAGCTGTAGAAGAGTGGGTGGGTGGTGGATAAATGAGTAGATGAGCAGAAGGGTAGGTAGGAAGATGGGGAAATGCTAGTGGTGACTGTAGCTGAGTTGGGTCGATAGATTAATAGACAGAGGAAGGAGAAATAAACCGAGGAAAATGGGGGTAGATGGAAAATAGAAGCAAAATATAAGGAAGGAAAGAAAGAGGGTGTTAGGTAGAGAGTATCAAGAGGGAGAACAGGACAGATCGGTGAATCTGTTAGGTGGATGGCTCCATGTTAGAATGCTGGGGACATGGGTGACAAGATGCTAAGTAGATCAAATAAAAACCCTAAAGATGAATGCTGGAGGGCTAAGAGCTTGAAGGATTCAAGAACGAGTGGTGTTTGAAGGTGCTGAAAATAAGATGATGACAAATGAGTGGGTAGGGGATGGGTGGATGTATGAATGCACGGATGGGTGGGTGGATGGTGGGTAGGTAGATGGACAGATGGGTGGGTGGATGGTGGGTAGGTAGACGGACAGATGGGTGGGTGGATGGTGGGTAGGTAGACAGACAGATGGGTGGGTAGATGGTGGGTAGGTAGACAGACAGATGGGTGGGTGGATGGTGGGTAGGTAGACAGACAGATGTGTGGGTGGGTGGATGGATGAATGGATGGATGCATGGGTAGGTAGGTGGGTGGGTGGATGGATGGAAGTGGGTAGGTGGGTGGATGGATGCATGGATGCTTGGATGGGTGGGTAGGTGGGTGGGTGGATGGATGATGCATTGTTGCATGGATGGGTGGTTGAGTAGGTGGGTGAATGCATGGGTGGGTGGTGGGAAGGTCGGTGGTTGGGTGGGTGGATGCATGAATAGGTGGATGGGTGGGTAGGTAGACAGATGGGTGGGTGGGTAGGTGGTGGGTAGATAGGTGGGTGGGTGGATGGATGAAATACAAAAGTACATGTGCAGAGAGTAGAGAGCGTCAGGTACTGAATGGGTAGATGGTGAGCACTGGGTGGGCTGTGGTCGATGGAGATAGAGGTGGGGAGATGAATGGAGGGAAGTCAGAGGAAATGGACTCTAGAGACGGAGGCTGGTGGGTGTTGGTGAATGAGTGGAAGGATGCTGGGTGAAGTTTGAGAGGTAGACAGAGGCTGGAGAGCAGTTAAAGCACTGGCTGGATTCCAGAGGACCTGAGTTCAGCTCCAGTACAACCATCTGTAACTCCCGCTCCGGGAGATCTTACACTTTCTTCTGGCCTTTGTAGTCAACCAAACAGATGTTACAAACACACACACACAGGGGAGGAGGTGGAAAACTTTTTTAATAACAATAAAAAAGTGTCTGAAATAAAAAGAAACAAACACACACACAGAGATACATAAATAAAAATTAATCTTAAAAACAATAGACTAAATAGATGATAGATAGACAGACAGACAGGTAGGTAGGTAGATAGGTAGATAGATGAGAGCTGATAGACAAATTTGGTGAGTATACAGAAAGATAGATTAATGGATTGGGGAAGTGTAATATTTAATCTTAATTCCCAACCTGATTGCATTGGGAAGCACCTTAAACATGGAAGCCCATCCCTGGGTGTGCCTGTGAGAGCAGTTCTAGACACCCTAGAGCCCAGCACAGTTCTAGACACCCTAGAGCCCAGCACTCTGCTCATGAGTACATATCATACATGATATGTACAGTTAGACAGATGGACGGATAGTCAGCCCCACTCCCGCGGGTGACAAATGCATGGGTCAGTGTGTGGGTGGATGTTGAAGGAGTCGATGACCCCAGTGATGAGCCAGCCACTCACCCCTTCCCCCTAGAGACACTTACAGTAAATATGTCGCCATGCTTCTCCTTCATCCTGGTGAGGAAGCTGGCAGCATCTCTCCCAAACTCCAAGGCATGGCCCAGCCAGGGGATGCTGCCCAGGTCCAAGGGAGGCTCGCCGGGTCGCCTGCAGAAACCACAGCACTTAGCCCCGTGTGATAAAGCAAGGGAGAGAACAGAGAGTAGAGGCCATAAAGAAGTCACAGGAGGCACTCAACGGACAGCTGGAGGCTTTCCAGCAAGAGGAACAGCAAGAGCAAAGGTCCTGGGGTTGTACGACGGGCTCAGAGAACAGTATGGGAGGAGGTGTGGGTGAGCCAAAAGAATAAGGACAAGGATGTGTAGCTGTAGCCAGAGCTAGAGAGACTCTGGGTGAGACCCTATGGTCTCATGGGTAGTCAGACTGTGGCTTAGTCTCCTAGTGAGGTGGGGTTCCTGGGAGGGTGCATGCTGAGGACAACCAGTGCCATGAAGTTCTGTAGACCCATTGGCTTCTGGGTAGAGAATGGACTCAAAGGTGAGGGTGGAGGCTGGGGGCCAGGCATAGGCAGCTCCCTGTGGGAGGAAGTTTCCAGCACCCAGCAGAAAAGCAGAATTCTCTAAGCCAGTCTGGGCTTGGGTCATCTCTGCTGCCCACAGGAAGAGAGTAGTGCCAGTGACAGATTGTTAGGACGCAGGCTTCACTCTGCTCAACGGTTCCAAACCTGAGAGCCCTCCATGGCAAGAGCCAGGCCATGGCCTGGGGGAAGGCCAAGAATGTACGCTGTCTCTCCTTTCCACAAAGGCCTTATTTTGTGCCCACTCTCTAGTGGCTGCAGGGCTTTTTTATTTTTAAGTTAAAAGAAAAATAAGAGTTTGCGAAGATATGAAGAAACTGTAACATGCCGGGCGGTGATGGCGCGCACCTTTAATGCCAGGACTTGGGAGGCAGGTGCAGGAGGATCTCTGTGAGTTCGAGGCCAGCCTGGTCTACAGAGTGAGTTCCAGACAGCCAAAGCTACACAGAGAAACCCAGTATTGAAAAAACAAATAAATGAATGAATAAATAAATAAACAAATAAATAAGAAACTGGAATACAGGGTGTCCATGGATGCAGCTACTTTAGAAACCAGGCTGGCAGTTCCTTAACATTTATGCATGCTACACAATGCAGCAATCTATCCCCGAGAAATAGAAACATGCTCACATGTAAGCAGGCACGCTATTGCTGACGGCAGCATTGCTTATAACAGCCATGGAGCAGAAACAGTTTTGCGTGAGATCAACTGCACGTGGCATGTCCATGCTACAGAATACCATTCAGCCTCGAAGAAAGGATGAAGCAGTGATGAACCTTACAGGCACGGGGCTAAGTGGAAGCCAGACCCAGAGTCGGGAAATCCACTGGGCTAGGCGTAGATTAGAGAGTGCCTGGGGAACGAGCACGGAGAATGGCTGCCAACGGATTCAAGGTTTCGGTTCAGCGAGAAAAACGTTCTGGAATTAGGGGTGATGGCCGTCCAGCTTTGTGATGATACTAAAACCGAGTTACAGTTTTAAGTGTTGAATTTTATGATATGTGAGTTGCATCTCATTGAATAAAACGTTCATAACAACGACCAGGACAGCGGAAGCCTGGACGGAAGAAGATGATGGAGGAGGATGTCCCCAGGGCCAGAGGATGAAAAGACTGTGGGGGGAGGGGAGAAGAAGCTGCAGGGAGAGGGAACGGCGAGTGCAAAGGCCCTGGGGTGGAAGCGTGCAGGATGGGGCTTTCTAGAGTGGACAATGTACAGATGTTAGGTAAGTAAGGGTGTTAGAGATGACTTTGAAGACCTTGAGGGCCTGAAGGTCTAGGAGAGAGTCTGGCTTCTACACCACATATATTGAGGATCCTGTGGAGCAGTTGAAGCAGCACTCTCTCGGTGACCTGTTTTTTATATAGAGTAGCAGTAACGTGGGACAAGAGGGAGGAGGACAGGGCTGGGAGATTCCAGCGACTGTCCAAGAGGAAAGGCCTGGCATCAGTTTCCCCACTTTGGTTCACATCCAGCAATTCAGGGGAGCACAGGCTTTCCCCAGCCTTTCTCCCTCTGCTTCCGGCGTCTCCATTGGGTTGTCCCTAGAGAGTGGGGGGCCGGAGGCGTGCGGGACAAGATGGCCAAGGCTGGAGAAGACCGCAGCATACCAGGAAACGATGTTGGGGGCCTCAGGAAGGGCCTCACTTTTTAGCACCTCAGCCCTCCTCTACCGGACTGCTTCTGAATCATTGGCAAACTCAGCCTCTCTGAGCTCAGAGAAGCCCAACAAAGCCAGCATGTCTCTGCTGCTAGGGGCTCCAGGGGCTGCAGGGGCCTTCTGCCTTCCCAATCTCTTTGTAGCCCTGGGCTAGAGGGCTCTTCTGTCATGCAGGGGCCCAGTAACTAGTGTGCACCTGCCCCTACCAACCCAGGCCCAAGTCTGGGATCAAGACCCAGAAAAGTGGGTTGTGCAAGGGTGGCCAGATGGCCAGTGGTTACCACCCAGACTTGGATGCTGTTCTTCCTGGCCTCAAATCCAGCTGGACTTCCAGCCAGTTTATAACTTAGCTGCTCTCTGCCTCCGTTTCCTGGTCTATAAAATGGGAAGGGCTGATTATGAACACTGTCCATCCAACAAGGGTAAAAAGAATGTCTAAGAGATCCCCTAACACCTGGCAGCCAGAAGCAACTGGGAGAACGACCCAGGAGCCTCCTGGGTGTCCTTTACTGAGCTACAGCTCCACCGGAGCTGCCACTCAGAACATCAGTGTTTACCTTCCTGGGTAGTTGCAGTTGGTGTTTAGAGCCCATAACTCGGTGGCTCCTGCCCTGACTCATTGGCTCCTCCCCTAACTCCGTGACTCCTCCCCTGATCCTCGGTATACCACAGGCTCCACTTTTACAGTGAAAACTGAGGCATGGGGAGACTGAGGCCCTTGCCTGGAGGTTCCCCACGGGAGTGCTGGGTTTCCACGTGGTCACCCCCTAGTGAGCATTTGTACCCCCACTTTACAGATGAGGAAACAGTCACCTGTGATTGTCCCTGGGCCATCTTCGGGGTCATAGGGGCCTCTTCCTCCGGGCTTTCCCCTACAGCGGATGGTACAGTGAACCAGGTGTTATTTCTGGCTATGCCCTTCTTCCCACAGAGAAACCCAAGAAGGCCCAGACAAAGCCAGGAAGCTGGAGCCTGGGCGCCCAGCCCCTCAGGCAGCCAGCGGCTCCCCTGCACTGGACCCCAAGCCAATCCGAGCCCCGGCCACATTCCAGAGTGACTCAGCTTGTGGACGGCTGCGGCTAAGGAGGCTCTATTTTAGAGCCTGTGGTCTCCCAGGGCTAATTGACACTCTCACTCTTTTGAAGCGCTGCCAGGCCAGACATTGGGGGAGGGAAATACTTGAGGCTTGGCCCTCCTCTTCTGGGTTCCACAATCAGATACCAAGACGTCCCTGTGGCCTCTCCTAGAGTGTTGATCCCACCAGGCAGGGGCCTCTAGACTCTGATAGGTCCTCACTAAAGGACCCCAGAGCCAGATCTGCTGCAGCCTTTGCAAACCAGTGAAGGGAGCCTGTGGTGGTTGTCGATCCCTCTAAGGTAACCCCGACTTGAGGATGGTGTCTTCTCTGGGTGGTATATTCCAAGACTCAAACTCTGGGAACTGCATGGAACCTGCTAGGTGCTTAAAGAACATACATCACATGACCGCATTGTGCACATAGTCAGACTCAGCGAGCAGGCTCACCTACCAGAGTTGCTGAGAGGATCAAGAAAGCAAGGCAGGTGAAGAAGCTGGCGTGCAGTCTGGGTTCCGGAACGCCCAGCTCAGAGACTGGCTTCATTAGCTGTGCATTGCTAGTAGGCTGCCCAACCTCTCTGTGCGAACTTCAATTCAGAGTAGAGGAGGAGCCCCGGGAGGGTTTTCTGGGAAACGGAGCAGGGCTCAGTTCTCTGCTGGTTAGGGAGCTGAATTTCTCTCCAATTCTCTTAATCTACTTAGCCCAGCCTTCTTCCAGAATGCACCCACAGGCCTCCGGGGATTCCCCTAATACAGACTCTCCTAAAGCTATTCCACGTTGCTTCCCCCCCCCNCATTGCCTGTTAGAAAAAGCAGATGGCAGAGAGTGGGGCTGTGGCTCCATAGGTAGAAGGCCTGCCAAGCACACATGGACTCATCCTCAGCATGAATAAACTGGGCGTGGTTGTAAACCCCGGACCCCAGCACACCAGAGGTGGGGCAGGAGGGTCGGGAGTTCAAGGTCATACTCAAGGCCAAGGCCGGCCTGTCTCAAAGAAAGGAAGGAAGGAAGGAAAGAAGGAAGAAAAGGAGGGTTTTCAGATGTTAACCTCCACCAAAAAAAAGCCAAACATGACTGCTTTTTGAGCTCCAGACTCGGTGAAAGACTGTCTCATGAAATAAGGTAGAGAGCAACTGAGGACAATACCATGTATCTACCTCCGGCCTCCTCCACAGCACACACATAAACATGTGTACACACAAGGAGGAGCCAGCGAGATGGTCATTCAGGGTAGAGTCGTTTGCTTCCAAGCCTAGCCGTCCAAATTCACTGCCCAGAACCCACAAGTGGAAGAAGCAGCTCCCCCACACATGTGCCACAGCCCAGACCCACACACATGCACACACAAGCATGAATAAATACATGTAGCCAAATCCTTAGAGAAAGCATTGGTAGTGGTGCACAGCCTGCTCGGGGCAGGTTCTTAGTTTGGATTTTGCTTTTGAGGCAGGCAGAGTCCAGTTTCTTATTACATATGGCTCCCCACAGCACATCTGTCTGTGATGGACAGACCAGCTGTGGGCTGGAGTAGCAACAGTAGGAGGCAGGGTCTGTGGTGAGGCTTAGAGGGAGCTGCACCACCAAACCCAAGGAAGTGTGGCTGTGCTTTCCCAATTCCACGTGAAATTGGAAGACTAGATTTTTGTATATGAAGCCCTCCACCCAGCCCCATCCCACCCCACTTGTTACCAGAAGGAACTAACCCCATAGTAGGACCATTTAGTGACCTCTGTCTTACACTTGTTAAAACGACATCCATTCCTACATAGAAACCTCGCCTCCTTCCCAGCCCAGGCCGCACCTTCCTCAATAACACCAAGGACCCCCTCTAATCCCTCAGTCAAGAACCCCACTCATGAGACTTCTCTCAAAGCTTCCCTCAACAGGCAGCCCACACTCCTCTGGGAAAGCGGCTAGGGACTAAGCACACACACGCCTCTGCAAGCTACCTCAGATTACCAGTGGGGAAACTTGTGTGGGTCTGTGGGCTGTGGCGCATGTGTGGAGGTCAGAGGACAAGTTGGGGGAGTCAGTTCTTAACTTCCACTTGTGGGTTCTGGGCAGCGAATTTGGGAGGCCAGGCTTGGCAGCAAATGACTCTACCCTGACTGACCATCTTCTCACTAAGGCCCAGAAAGCAAAAAGAACGTTGCTGGTAACTACTTGGCAAGTCACTAGGCTCAATGGGCCCACACAGGAGATTCCTAACTCCACCCCCCACAGCCGTCCGTCATCTACACTGTCCCCAGAGAGAACAGTCATAGATGTTAAACAAGGCTTTAAAGTCCTGTCAACAGTCACAGAAATCTGCATCTGGACGGGGACCAGCAGGCCAGTAAGACCAGTGTTTCACTAGGACAGGATCATGGAATTAAGACTTTCCCTTTTTGATACGTGGTCTGGAACATTTGGGAGTACAACATCATAACATTTTTGTGTAATATTTTAAAACAAATACGGGGGAAGGGGGTCTTGGATCACTCATCTCAGGCATAGCTGAATCCTCTATGTGTACAAAGTTTACATTTAGCATGGTGTGGAGATCTGGGGACTCACATGGGACATGAGAGAGCCCAGTTCACTTCCGCTGTCTTTCCTATGACCGAGCCTTGCTTCTTTAAATGTGAAAGAACACGACAAAACACGTGGGAATGTAAGAGTCCCAGGAAAGAGATGGTTTTCACGTTCCTTTTGTCCTCATTACTAATTTGGACTCCAGGACTGAGGAGAGTCTTAGGTGACAGGAACCAACTCACACCCTGCTAAATTATTGTAATTATGACCTGCTTCCTTAATGCTGTGTAGTAAGCCTCTTCTTCTGAAAACAATGCTCTTATTTAAAAACAAAACTGAGGTTTGTTTTTTTTTTTTTGGAAGTGCTGGAGGGCGGATAGTCACCCACCCACTGGCATAGTCTAATTTTTCTGGGACAAGCAGGAACTTGGGGAATTGAAGGATAGATGTGGCATGTACTTTCTGTGTGGCCTGTCAAACCTCAGTAGTGTGATGGGGTGGTAGAAGTCACCCCCAGGTTTTGTCAGGAGAAAGGAATGGGGAGGGTGGAGGAGAGCCTTGCGTATTTCCACCCAAACTTTGGGTCCCGCCTATGTGCTTGTCTTCCAATGCTTGCCTATCTTTTCCTTCCATGGGATTGTTTGGTTCGGAGCCGTGGATCTTATCTTCTGGGATTTTTGAGTGGTCAGATCAGCGAAGCAAGAGAGGGAAAAGGAAAGGAGTCGTTCCAGGGAATGGAAAATGCCTGCAGCCCAGAGTCTTAATCAGGGCCGAACTCCAACAGGTTATAGGGCTTCTCTGAGCCTCTTTTTCCCCCTCTACAAAGAGGGTAACCAAAGCTGGAGAGATGGCTCAGTGGTTACAATCACTGATTCCAAAGGTTCCAGATTCCATTCCCGGCACCCACACTGAAGGGCTCACGGCCATCTATAACTCCAGTTCCAGAGGATCTGACATTGTCTTCTGAGAACCACATGCAAATGGTTTACAGACATACATTCAAGCCAAAAAACTCACACACATAAAATTAAATATACATATTTTAATGGGAATACCCAGAGTGCTTTTAGGCAGGTGAGCAGGGTCCTACTGTCAGCCCCAGTGGCCAGGATCTCCCACGCCCATGTCTTCCCAAGCCTTCTCAATTACTTTCCCAGGTGCCATGTGAGGAATGTTTTTGTTTTTTTCTATTAAAAAAAATTGGCTAGGCCACCAAGGGTCAATATTCCATAAATCTCCCCCACCCTGTAAAGCTCTTATGAACATCTTTTCATCTCCTCCCCTGGCTGAGGCTACATCATCCCCAGAACTCAACGACAGGTGCTGCTGATCCCATCCCACCAGTCTCTCATTTCCTTTGCGTAGATTCACTTAAAACCACAGGACGCTAAAAGACAGACTGAGAGACTGGACCCCAGCCATGGAGAAACACAGAGTCACGACATGCGCTAAAATAGACACAAAGTGACCTTGCCCTGGCATGGTTTGGGTCACGGCACACACTTTTTACAAAAAAGAAACTCCCTTGCCTAGGTACTTTGACATTGTTGGTGTGTTCCTTTGTGCGGCATCAAGATTATTCTCTTCCGACGATTTTAAGGTTCATCCCAGATTTCAGATCCACCTGGATCCTTTCGCTTGGGGGAGACACAGCCCATGGCCCATTGCTGGGGCCCACAGGGGCTGGGGGGGGCAAACGAAACTCTTTCCCATCAGCAACAATTCCAGAATGAAAAAATTTCTAGCAATTCAGGGAAGGGCCCAGGAAAATATTACATGAATGGACTCTGGATTTCAATACAAAAATTGGGCCTTGATCTCTAAGGATTGGAATGTAAAATAATCAGGTCAAAAAATAAAAGAAAAAGAAAGGAAATAGATTCCTCCAGATGGGGGAACCAACTCCTCTGGCCAGCCCAGAGGTTCCCATTCAACATTCTCTTCCTTTTCCACCAAAGGAGAGACTGAACAATGCAAGAGACCTCAAAACTCTACGTGCAATTTCCTATCTCCCCTTTCTGGGCATGGGTCCCGTCTTTCCAACCAGTTCCCTCAGAGAGCCCAGGAGACTTAGGATTGGATTTGGGGAAAAGGACAAGAGACATCCACTCAGTGTGGTCAGGTCCAACACTGTCTGGGACCACATGGTTCCAGGCAGCTGCTTTTCTGACTGGGTAAAAACACCACACACAGCTGCCAAGGTTTTAAATCAGGATTAACTATTTTAACAAGTTGGTTTCTCAATGACTTAAATTCCTGCTAACGCTGGCTAAAGAGACAGCTCAGTGGTTAAAAGCACTTGTTGCTTTCAAAGGGCCCAGGTTCAGTTCCCAGCACCCACATAATGGCTCCCAACCACCTGTAAAATTGTAGTTCCAGGAGATCTGGTGCCCCCTCCTGGCTTCTATAGGCACCAAGCACGTACATGGCATACAGACATACTTGCAAGGAAAACACACAGACACATAAAATTAAAAAGAAAACTAACCCCTGCCAGTGTGAATTCGGTCACAGAGCGGTCCCAGGCTGTGCCATGCTCAGGTGTGACAGAATGGCAGCAGGGTCACTTTTTCCAGCCCAGTTTCTTCCTAGGCTTCCCAAGAAATGATGCCCCCTACAGGCACTGGGCACTCTCCCCTTTTGCTTCATTTCCTTCATGGACTCCCAGCCCAGCAACAGCCTGTACCTCAGAACCCAGGGGACATCAAAACATCTGGACGCTGTTATTTGTCTCCCAGTATAATTTGTGGTAAGCTACAGGGACTCCCTCCTTGGATTGGGACAACAGAATTCCTTCCTCTGTTTCTTCAGTTTGCTAGTAACTTCCGCTGCTCTATCCTAATGCTAATCAGACTCAGATGCTCATTTGAAAAATTAGAGGGTGACAGTCCACACTGAGCCTATGAACTACACAGATCCCACAAGAACGTGTGTCCAGTGTGGGTGGGCTCATTTCACCATAGAGGTGAGCCCATAGGAAACACAGAGTAACCCTGTGGCTTGTTCCCATCTTGTCTGGTGACCTCATCAAGATGGAGGCAACAGTGTGACTTGGTTGCCATCTTGACTGGTGACAACATCAAGATGGTGAAGACCATGAACCAACCACATGAAATGAGCCAAGATGACAGCACCCCTAAAGTTTCCTGGTACCACTGAGTCCTTGGGGGGCGGTCACTGCACCCATAGAATTTCTTATACCACAGGCATTCGGTCCCAGGTCCCAATCCTTCTCTTGGTTCTTTGTCTTGCTGGATGTCTGATGTGGTCATGGAAATGGGAGCTCCAGAGAGATGCCAACACTGGCTCTATTGCCAGTGAGAAGGTCAACGTATTTTATGTCAAACTAAGGAAGTAATACCAGTTCACCAGGGTGGATTTTTGAATGTTTGACATACTGTTTTGTAGGATGTTTTTAGCTGGTTTTCAGAGAGGACCCAGAGTTTTCCCAGCCATGTACTTCCAGCACCAGCAACACATCATCAGGAAATGACTGAGGTGGCCAGACCTGGGAGGCTCATGTGAATTTACAGCATGCAAGGGCTGTGTCTTGGAAATGGACAGACGGTTGGAACCAAAAGACAGATGGCCAGGTTCTAGACAAGCTGTTGCGAGCCCAGCTTGGGTCATGGTGCAGCCCTTTTGGAAAAAGAAATTGCCCTTCTGGGTTCCTTCTGCTTTTTCCCCATGGCTCTTTGTGCCGCACTAAGAATCTCTGCTAATGCCCAGAGGCGTAAAAACCACAGCTAAAGGAGCTCTCAAATCGTCAGACCACAGGAATCTGCACTGCTGGAAGGTTGCATCCCCCACCCCCACCCCAGGACACTGTCATCATCATCATCATCATCATCATCATCATCATCATCATCATCACTTTAACCACAGAACTGGGGCAGAGGACACTCTCTTGCCCTACAGGCTGGGAACTTCCTGCTGGGAGAATGGCCAGAACCCGGATGTCCACCCTTCCTAGAAGTCCTACCTGTCCCAAGGCATAGCACAGGTCACACACCCCTGCAGGCAAACCAGAGCATCATACGTGAGATGCAGAAAAGTACAGACACAGGGCTGGTGAGATGGCTCGGTGGGTAAAGATGGTTACCGCCAAGTCTACTGACCTGAGTTGGATCCCCAGAACCCACACAGCGAGAGAACTGTTGCCTGCAACTTATCCTCTGACCTCCACATGTGTGTTGTGGTGTGTGTGCTCATGCGCGTGCGCACACACATACACACACACACACACACACATACACACACATACACACACACAGTAAAAGTAATTTGTTTAAAAAGAAAGCTCTCACAACAACCAAAAGTCCATAGACAAAAACATGGACAGAAAGGCTAAAGAGGCGCACAGGTGACCAGGACGGAAGCATGAACAGATGTCTAACATCTGGTATGAGGAAAGAAACTCTGGAAGCTGAAACCACAGACAGATCTGGTGTAGACAGAGCCGGCAGCTGAGGACACCCAGCTATTCCTTACAGAAACAGCTTTTGAATTTTCCTTCCCTCCTTTCGGGGCAGATAAGCAAACACATAGTTTAAATTTCACCTGGAAAAGTGCCTGGAATGAGCTGACTGTTGGAAAACTCAACTCACACACTGCCTGAAATGTGAGGTTCTCAGTGTTTCTGGGATTTTAAGGCGCTGCGATGTAAACACGGGAGAGCTGCTCTGTGACACCAGAGCTGGAGCCACAGAGGGAGCAATTGCTGAACCAGCTGAGGATGCCGGGTGGGACAACTCCAGGCGACCCTGGCAGCTAACTGAGAAGGCTGATGGACTCCCACAGTCTGAAACTCAGCGACCAGCCGTGGACCAGGGCTGGCTTTTAAACAAACATCCCACAAGAATGTCGGATGGGAGCCCTGAGCTGCTGGAGCAGTAGCCGAAGGAAGTGTGATAACACTTGCCACTTCTCCGTAACTTCCAAACTGCTCTGAAATAGTGTGTATGTGGCTGGGCTTTGTTTGTTTTTTGATTTTTGCGTTTCTTTTCTTTTTAATTTTCTTTAAAAAAAAATCTGGAAAGTTCCTCCCAAACTGAGCAACAGGAAAGGCCTGGAGAAAGGAGGAGAGTCAGGAGGAGGAGGGCCCTTGGTTTAAGTCAAATGTATTCTGGTCCCGAGCGATTCAAATTAACTTTAAAATACCTTACACAAAGACTTACTGCCAGCTGAACTCCCCCGCATGAAGATAAGTTTTTAGTTTTTCTCTAAAAGGCAGTGTGTCCAAGGGCACTAAACTTTAAGGACCAAGGATCTGGTTCTACTTTACCCAGTCTGTGGGACTGGAGGGCCTCAGTTTCTCCTCTGGTGCTCATGTCGTGAATCATGGGACCGTCTTCCATGAGTGGGAAGCCCTCAGGATCAGTGTGTCCCTAGCAGAGCCTCGAGTCCAGCCTCAGCATTCCCACCCGGGTCGAACTACAGTGAGTCTAGAGATAAGTGGGCACGAGACACCGTGGAGGTTGCAGCGTGGCTAACGGCAACTCAGTCCCCGCCGCACACCTCCAACCCTCGGCCTCACCTGGCTTCTCTTCCCCACCCTGGCGGGTCCCGGAGACACTCACCGCGCGCGCCGGCGGCTCAGCAGCAACAGCAACAGCAGTAGCGCGGCCAGGAGGCCGAGCAGAGCGGCCCAGGACATGGCTCGAGGGTGTGCGGCTGCAGGGTGGCAACAGGTCACCGCCACCAACACCAGACCACAGGAGCCCCAGTCCCCAGCCCCGAAGGCTCCCACTCTAAGGGCCAGACTGGAAAACGTGGGATGGAGAGGAAGGAGCGGGAAGGGAGGGGTTGCCAGGGCTGCTGCAGAGGGGAGGATTGGGAAGGCGGGCTCCTGGTGGTGATGGGAGGGGGCAGAGAGGAGGAGACTGAATCAGAGCGACCAGGGGAGCCTTTCCTACACATTCGTGCAAATCACACTTCCCAGCCCATCCCCCGCCCGCCCTGACCTGCGTTTTCGTGTGAGCTGGGGAACTGTCCACCGCACCGGGACTAGGGCCACTCAGGACCGCCCCAAGCCTACAGTCCTGACTGTGGTGTGGATCACAGCAGGGCCTCAGGATCCTGTGGTCACATTTCATTCGGGAGTCAGCCCCACGCTGTTTTACTCTCTCTGTCCGTCGTCCGTGTCCGCCCCCCTCCCCGCCCGCCCCGGGAGGGCTTGACTCCAAGCCTAGAGGGCAGTTTGTTTTGAAGACCATTGATCAGGGCTCTACTTACCTAAGAGCAACTGATGTGTCTGTCAAGCTGGAGAGATGGCTCAGTGGTTCCGGATTCAGTTCCCAGCACTCACATGGTGGCTCACAACCACCTGTGACTCCAGTTCTAAGGAATCTGATGCCCTTTTCTGACCTCCACAAGCACCAGGCACACATGTGACAGATATACACGCAGACAAAACATTCATACACACGCTAAATAAATAAATAAAATATTTTTTAAAAAAGATCACAGACTTTCTCTCAAGTGCCATAAAATGGAGACCCAGGTGGCTCTGGACCCTCCCTTCCCACACGTACACCCCAGTCACACACACGTGAGTCCTGGCATTTGTGCCCTCCCCCCGTACCTCCTCATTTGCTGCTACCATCTCCCAAGGTGTTGCCCCAACTGGCCCTCTGGCTTCCATGCTCATTTTCAGTTGTCAGTCCTCCCCAGTATCCAAAGGATCCCACCAGGGCTGAGTCAGCCTATCAGGCCTGCAATCCCCTAGCGCTTAGAAGGTGGGGGCAGGAGGATCAGAAGTTCAAGGCCAGCTTTGGATTTATAGTGAGTTGGAAACCAGTCTGAGCTCCATAAAACCCAGTCACACACATGCACACATATGCACACACACGCATGTGCGCGCATGCACAGAGCACACATACAGCACACATGCACACACACATGTGCATACACCCATGCACACACACAAGCACACACACACAGAACACACACATACACCCTACCAGAACCATTGATGTAGATGCCCAGAGCCCACCCTGGCTCCTTGTCACTCAGAGCACAGCCACATCCCTACATGGCCCCCACAGGAACAAGCATATCTGCTGAGCCCACCCTCACTACTAGACCTTGTCCTCTTCTCTGGTCACATGGTTATTCTTGTCCCCAGAGGACCAAGCTTCTTACCTGACACTCAGGTCCAGTGGATCTATATATGGTTTGGCCAGACCAGGGTAGACACAATCCCTCTCATCACAGCTTTGGCAATCTTAAAATTTATAGACACCCATGAGACAGCGGCCAGAAGGTGAGGAGGGGGTAGGTAGATCCAGCTGGGGTAGATCCAGCTGTGGAGTTTCGTCAGACCTCCTCAGGAGGATAACGAGGGCCACAGGTTGACTCCATTACCTGGGCTCTCAGCACGGGGTCTGTGATATGTTCACAAGACAGCTGACAGCCCCCACAAACACTTTCTTCACCCATTTCCCCAGTCTGTCATCTGTTGGACCAGTGTGAACATGTCTGCACTATGTCCCTATCAGAAGGCACTGCCAGGAGCACTTTGAGGAAACAGCCAGCCCAGCCAGTGGGAAGGGTGCTTGCTTCTGCCCAAGCTCCCCGCTGCAGCGATGTCGGGAAGGGCTAGCACAAACCAGAACCAGCCTGCTCTTTGCTGATGTCTTTGTGGCCCAGGCTGGTTTGGCCTCTAACCCTGTTTTATTTTGGTTTTAGTTTCCTCCCTTGTCTGGTACAGTTTCTGAACACATTGTTGCTTATTTGCCCCTTGTTGTGGGGTCTTTACACTTGGTCTGCTATGATATTTCAAGGAGGAGACAGGGGCAGCATGGACCTGTGCCAGAAGCCTACTTCCTTGACCAAAATTAAGCATCTGAGGAATCTGACCTAGTAGATCAGGCTGTTTACCTGATCTATTCTTACTTTTAAAAAATGTGTATATGTATGTTTCTGTTTGTGGGTATGTGCATGTGAGTGCAGTACCTGTGGAGGCCAGAAGAGGGCGTCAGATCTGTATGAGCTGGACTTAGAGGTGGTTGTGAGCCACCATGCATGGATGCTGGGAACTGAACTTGGGTCCTCTCAAGAGCTCTGTCTCAAAGCCCAGCCAAGCCCCTTCTTTGACAAGTTGTTCAGTCGAAGCTCCTCTGAGAGCACCTTTACGTTGGGTTTCCAGTAGTGACAAGTTGGCAGACTAAACTTCTGATCTAGATCATTTCTGCTGCTGGGGTAAAACACTCTGACAATAAAAAAAACCCACTTAGAGGGAAAGGGGGGTTACTTCCATTTCCAGTTTGAGGTACAGTTTATTACAGTGGGGTCATCAAGACAGGAACTTAGAACAGCTGGTCACAACATATCCACAATCAAGAGCAGAGAGAAACAAATGCTCACCAGCTTGTTTGAGCCCAGCTCTATTCCTCCGCCTGTCTTAGTTAGGGTTCTATTGCTGTGAAGAGAAGCCATGATGATGGCAATTCTATAAAGGAAAACATTTAATTGGGGCTGGCTTACAGTTAGGAGGTTTAGTCATTATCATCAAGGCAGGAAGCATGGCAGCACACAGGCAGACATATGCTAGAGAAGAGGCCGAGAGTCCTACATCCAGATTGGCAGGCATCAGGAAGAGAGGGTGAGCCACTGGCGCTGGCCTGAGCTTCCGAAAACTTCCACCCCTGTGACTCGCTTTCTTCAACAAGGCCACACCTACTCCTACTCCAACAAGGTCACATGTCCGAATCCTTTAAAAGAACGCCACTTCCTTTAAGTCAATAAGGGCCATTTTCATTCAAACCACCACACCACTATTTTTTTTCTCTGAGACAGGGTTTCTCTGTGTAGCTTTGGAGCCTGTCCTGGAACAAACTCTGTAGACCAGGCTGGCCTCAAACTCACAGAGATCCGCCTTCCTCTGGCTCCTGAGTGCTGGGATTAAAGGAGTGCGCCACCACCACCGACTACTACCATACCATTCTTACATACTTCAGGATTCCCCTGCCTGGGAATGGGGCCTGGGTCTTCCCACACCAATTAGTTAAGGCAATCTCTCATAGACACAGCCACAGGCTAACCCAATATAGATGCCCCTCATTGGGTCTCTTCCTAGGTTGTATCAAATTGGCACAATAAACATCACACCCTGTAATTGACAGAAGTTTGTGTTTCAGGATTGTAGCCAAAGTATCAACAAATCAAAGTTTCAAAAAAGGACATCAAAACAACCGAAGAAGAAGGCTGAGGACTTCAGGGTTGCACTAGGACTCCTTCCGTGATCAGTGTTTCACCTTCTACTCTGTTAGAACAGTAGTATGCTTGGAATGTGAGTACTTAGGCACATCGAATTTAGCTGTGCTTAAAAATGAAGATGTCGGCCTTGCATGGTGGTGCACGCCTTTAATCTCAGCACCTGAGAGGCAGAAACAAGTGGATCTGAGTTGGAAACCAGCCCGCTGGTCTACAGAGAGTTCCAGGCCAGCCAAGGCTACAAAGAGAGACCCTGTCACAAAGAAACAAACAAAAAACCAAAAACAACAAAATGAAGACAATAGGTCAGCAAGATACACATGATGGAAGGGGAGAAGCAACTCCTAAAAGTGTTCTCTGACCTTCACACACACACACACACACACCACTACACACACACACCACTACACACACATATACACACACCACACACACACACACCACTACACACATACCCCACTACACACACACACACCCCACACACCACACACACACCACACACACACACACACACACCACACATACACCAAACACCACACACGCACACACACACACACCACACACGCACAGCACATGTGGGCCCCCAGACTTAAGTTTCTTGCAACCATGTAAATCAATGGTTCTCAACCTGTGGGCTGGGATCCCTTTGGTCAAACAACCCTTTCAGAGGGGTCGCATATCAGATATTCTGCATCAGGTATTTATATTACAATTCACAACAGTAGCAAAATTATGATTATGAAGTAGCAACACAGTAATTTTGTGATGGGAGCTCACCACAGCATGAGGAACTGTATTAAAGGGTCACGGCAGCGTTAGGAAGGTTGAGAATCACTGATGTAAGCCTTTGAAACTCCTCTGGAGTTCTAAATAACTTATTCTTTACATTGCTAGAAAAGGGTATTATCCCAGAAATCTGAAGCCCTGGATGTTTTAGATTCTTTTTCTGTCGCTGTGATAAAAATGCCCCAACAGAAACAGCTTAAGGGAGGAAGGGGTCATTGTGGCTTACGTCCATCACAGAGGTCACAACAAGAGCTCAAAGCAGCTGGCCACATCTCTCCCACCATCAGGACACAGTGATGAGTGCTGCTGCCCCTCAGTGCCCCTCTCCATTTACATCCACTATAGAGGCCAGGATCCTAGCCAGGGAATGGTGCCACCCACAGTGGGCAGGTCTTCCCGCTTCAGATAATGCCAACTGTCCAGGGCTCATGAGCCAGGTGAGTCTATGTTCCGTCCAGTTGCCGGTCAGTGTTGGCCATCTCACCACGGCTGTGCTTTTATTACTCTTTAAGTCATTTGTTCTTCCTTTTCAAAAACTTGGCTCAGAATAAGAAAAGGTAAGGTGGAAAAGAATTAGATACTTTGTCTTGTTTTGTTTTGTTGTTTTTCAAGACAGGGTTTCTCTATATAATCCTGGCTGTCCCAGAACTCACTCTGTAGACCAGGCTGACCTCAAACTCAGAGATTTGTCTATATCTGCCTCCTGAGTGCTAGGATTAATAGTGTGCACCACCACCACCTGTCAGAGCTAGATTT
>LOJH01017526.1:9063-22244 GCA_001685095.1 Ellobius talpinus
CCAGCCTGGTCTACAAGAGCTAGTTCCAGGACAGGCTCTAAAACTACAGCGAAAACCTGTCTGGGGGGGAGGAAGAGTAGACAATAGATAGATATCCTTAGAAGGTGGCATGTTTTGTATCTTTTTCTTGTCCACTCTGAGAGCAGATCATTCTCGATCATCTCAGATCTCAATGTCTCTCCTTTCAAAGAGGTAAACAAAAACAACAGCTGGCTTAGTAGTCTAGAGCAACCCAGGACAAGTCTTGACGCATTCACTTTGCCCCAGATAACACAGTGTTAACGTGGAAAGGGAAAATGAACTCAGCAGCCATCTAAATCCTAAGCCAAATGGAACTAGTAATGGTTAAGGCTGGGGAGCTAACAAGTCTTATTTTAAAGTTCACTTCACAAAGTACTGTTCTTGCTCCTGAAGTTTCTTCAACTCATAAACAAGAGTAATACAAAATTGTCATTTCAGCCCGTGCGGAAGATTAAATTGCTATGTTGGTTATTATTCTAGCATAATGGAGATGGTTACTGAACCAAAGGGAAGATGTAGGTCAAAGGCACTGGGTAGACACATAGAATAAACAAGTCTTGGGGGCTAATGTACTACCTGAGGATTAGTAATATTGTCCTGGACTTGAGAACTTTTGTTAAAGAGTGTATTTTAGGTGCTTTAGCCCCACCCATGGAGAAATAACTATATAAGATGATGGGTATGTTAATTAGCTTGAGGACAGTAGCTATTTAGTGACCTACACCTACAGCAAACCATCATATTGACTGCATACCTTAAATATGTACATGTTTTTATAAAGGTTAGTAGATTTGTTCGCATGGTGTGAATACATATCTGATGGAGAAAAAAAGTCCTTTGGGTAGGGATGGTGAGATGTAGCCACTACCGTGTGAACTTTTTCATTCCCTAAGAAAACTGCCTAGGCTTGGGCCTGGGGAGGTGTATGTAGCTCAGATAAAAGCTTGTGCCTCACATGTCTGAGGCAGTGGGTATAATCCACAGCACACCAGACAACAACAAAAAGGACAAACATCCCTCCATTTCATCTCTGTCACTACCTTCCTGGTTCATGCCCCTCGACCACACAAATTTAAATATAGCCAAGAGCCAACTAAGACTACCACAGATGGCACTTGTGCTGAGCCAGGCAATATACTGGCACTTTTCATTTTATCCATTATGACTATCCCATGATGAAGGTGCAACTGTGGCCATCTTACATGCAGGGTAGCCAGGCTCAGAGGTGACACATGTGTTCAGATCATGTGGAGCATGTAAACGAGGCTGGGTTCACACTCTGTCCATGCTCAGAGGCTGTGCCCCTCCCCTGGGCTACCAGTCTGGTCCCCAGTACTGGGCTGTCTTGCCACCCTCAAGAACGCCCCTGATCTTAGCATGCCACCTGGCTCAAGCAGGTGTATACCTCGCAAACAAGGGCAGAGATGAACACAGGGCAGAGCGGCAGCCAGAAATGGAGCAATAGACTTACAGGAGACTCCTCCCTCCGACTGGGAAAGGAGGAAACAGACTTCTAACTATAATAAAAAGGTGTTTAGTTGGCTTGGGGCGGCTATGCTCTTCTTGGTTGTTGGTTTCACCAGACTTGAATGAGCACATAGCCTTCTTCCTGCCCTCCCCTGCAAATATGTCCCAAAGGGTGAAAAATACTCACGAGAGGCGGTACCACCTCTTGCAAACTCCAGAGACTCTCAGCAGCTCAGGGAGGCACAGGCAGGAGAAGATTCCAAGAAGCAGCTCATCTGGAAGGGAGTCCCAGGAAACACCTGCAAGGAGGCAAAAACAGGGTTTCTGTCACTGAATTCTTCCTTGTCCAAGTCACGGAGCCTCTCCAAGCATTTGTCAGCCACATGCCACTTAGCTTAAAGGGCATTTTAGCCAAACGGAATTCTTTATCCTCACATTTATTTTTCTATACCATACACCGACTTACACACTGTGGTGGTTTGAATGATGTGCCCCCCATATTCTCTTGTCTTTTCGAGACAGGGTTTCTTTGTGTTAGCCATGGTTGTCCTGGAACTAGATCTGTAGACCAGGCTGGCCTTGAACTCAGAGTTCCACCTGCCCAAGTGCTGGGATTAAAGGCATCTGCTAAATTCCCAGTTTGGTCCCCAGTACTGGGCTCATTCGAGTCTGGTGAAACCAACAACCAAGAAGAGCATAGCCGCCCCAAGCCAACTAAACACCTTTTTATTATAGTTAGAAGTCTGTTTGAGTAGGTTTAAGAGGTGTGACTTTCCTGGAGGAAGAAGTATGTCATTTGGGTGGGCTTTGAGCTTCAAAGTCCCATGCCACTCCCAGTTCGATTTCTCAGCTTCCTGCTTGTGATTCAAGATGTGAGCTCCCGACCTGTCCTGCTGCCAGGACTCCCTGGCACCATGGACTCTAGCTCTCTGGAACCGTAAGCCCAGATGAACTCTTTCTTCTGTATGTTGTCTAGGTCATGGTGTTTATCACAGAAACAGAAACACAATAAAGACACACAGCCTGCTATGAGCATCCCATCTTCTCAGCAGTCAGACTCAAGAAACAAGAATATTTTTCCCATTGTTATCCTCCTGGGCACCAGTTAGTCAAACTCTGGCAGGGACAGCTTGATTAACCCTGGCACATAGCAGATCCCCAGCCAACCAATACACTGTGAAGCTTGAAGCTACGAAGTGGTCCCGTGGTCTGGATTTACACTTAAGGCAAATGACCCTTCCTCTTGGAGAACAGAAAGCACATCCCAGTCCATGTACCTAAAAAGGCAATTTTGGAAAGATGCTTTCTTTTCTTTTTCTTTTGTCTTTTCAAGACAGGATTTCTTTGTAGAGCCAGGACTGTCCTAGAACTAGATCTGTAGACCAGGCTGGCCTTGAACTTAGAGTGCTGGGATTAAAGGTGTATGCCAATACCACCCAGTTCTCATTTAATTCAAAAGTATTTCAAGATTCTCTGCTACCTATGATGTCAAGTATCACTTCAGGTACTAAGGGAAGATTAGCAGACAAAATTAAGACCAATGAAATACTTTACCTTCAGAAAGCAAATGCGTTATGGGGGGGAGGACAATTACACACAAAACAAGTACATTATGTGGCACATTAAAAAAGGATGCCAGCTATGCAGAAAAATTCAGCCAGGTAGTGAAACTTTGGCACAGCCATTAGGTTTGAACACAGTGTTGGGGGAGGGTGTTTCTGGGGCCAGTGATCACTGAGTCAGGATAGACCCAAGTAAGGGAGTAGGTCCAGTCCCTGTGTTGTAGACCCTGAAACAGACATGCTTGTGCTGAAGAACACTGTGAAGGGTAGAAAATGAATGATGAGCAGGGGGTGGGAGCTATGAAGACCTTGGCTTTGATTTAACAAGGAACTACAAGATGACTGTGAGCACAGGCTGGCCAGTTCATTTCAGTTCTGGAAAGATCACCGTGGCTGTGTGACAACAGACTGGAGTGGGAGAAAGGTCAGCGCAGCTTTTCTCGGGGGTTCCTCTACAATCCTACCTCCAGTTGATCTAATTCAGGTATCTTCCTGTCCCCCAAGGCTGAAAAGAAACCTGTATTTGCGGGATCTGCAGTTTATAGAGCATATCCACCAACCAGGCACTGTGAACACTGGAAGAGGCCTCAAGGGAGAAGGGCGCTGAGGAGGGTGGCGCATGTGACAGTCTTCCTGGACTGTTGTCTTTCAATTGCACCCTTTCAACAAAGCCAGACACTCAGCTTGTGTCCACACTGCTGAGCGCAAAGCTCGACCTTTTCCAGTGAGGCCTCAACTCATTCTTTAATCTGCTGCTTATTTGGAAATGTGTTCCAGCCATTAGAACCTACTGGAATTCTTGGGATAAGTCATTCTGGGTTGCACTTGGATGCTATTGATCTAAAATAAAATCGCTGCTAAGGGCCCTGCCTATGGGAAGTCTCATGATCAATGATGGTCACTTATACACATGATTTCATTATCCACTCATTTGCTTAGGCCCCACTTGTCCACAAGATCTTGCAAAGGAAAAACTGATTTGTTTTTACATACTAAAATAGAAATTTGATCCATTCATATATTCATTGAGCACGAATCCCATGGTTTGTCCAAGGGATACAAAGAGAACCTAATTACAGTCCCAATCCTTACTCTATTTAGAATTTGAGACAAAGATATTTCAAGGCTCATACTTAGCTACAGGAGGGCCTAGAAGTCTAGGCAGCACCTGGGGCAGAAGAGTGGTCAGAGAACTTTTCTGGGAAGTAGTGGCTCCTCATTGCTCAATCAAGGCCTGTCACTGTCCCTCTTTTTTGTTGTTTTCTATTCATTTTTGGTGTTTGAGACAGGGTCTCAAGGCTATGGTACTCCACTAGCATTGATCTTACTGTGCAGCTGAAGGCTGATTTCCAAGCTTGAATTCCCAATCTTCTTGCCTCTTTCTATCTCCCAAGCGCTGGAAGCTGAGATTTTCCTATGATTTACGGAGACCATCCTGTCCCATCCCCAGTGTATCTGAGAATTACTATACTAAGAAAGAACTCAGCTCTCACTGGAATCCGAGCCATGATGGTCCTAGTCTGTGAGGCTGAGTAATTGAGCCTCTCTAGGTCTGTAGGAGTGAGAATAAACAGATGTACCTTGCAAAGCTCTTCACTGTGGATATGAGGTGATGTAGACTTTCAATTATGAAGTTGGAGAGGCAATCGTTCCTGCCCAGAGAGCCCTTCTTTCCTCACTAAATCAGTCCATTTTCCTTCTGACTTTTCCCCCTTTTCCTTTTTTTCAATTCTGCTTTGGATATTCATGAACAGGCAAAACCTGAGGTTCAGAGGAAGGCCTGCCTGCACAAATGCTGCAGGGGAATTTACCCAACCCCTATCTCCCTCTATCTGAGCTGACAATCTCCAGAAGCAGGTCCTAAGGGTCTGACTTCAAGGAGTTTATCTGGCACATAATGACAGGAAGCACTGGAGAGGTGGGGAAGACAGACAGGGAATGAAGGGAGGCCAGCTGTGGCATATAAGCAGCTTGTCGCTATACCTGGTTCAGACCCCCAGAGGTTCCCTGCAAGTTCCCCAAGACCATCTGGAATCTGGCTCTGAGCTGTCCCACCCAAGGGTATGGGTGCTGGAGTATGAGTTCACCAACTGCAGCTGATCATTAACTCTGGGCTAGATGTTAACTCCTCAGCATTCCTGCCCAGAGAAAGCCCTGGAGCACAGCTGCTGTGTTCAGGAGAGAGTTTAGGGCACTATGGAAAAGGTGAGTTGCAAGGGATTATGGGCCGGCCAACTACAATGTCTATTAAAGGGACATGGGGAGGGAAATTAGAGAAACTTGTCCAAAACCATTTGGTGTTTGCTATTTTATTAGGAACGTCTAAGAAAGCAGAAAAAAGCAGAACAGTAGGAAACAGTCACATGACAGGAGGAATAGCATAATGCTGGATGCAATCCAGCAGGCCCAGGCAACAAAACCTTGCAAGAAAACAGTCCATCATAAGGGAGGCTTTGTAGTACAGCTTATCCCAGATTTCGGCTTAAAAGACATCTGCTCAGAGAAGCACATCCAGGTCACCACCAAAGTCCCACACCCAGGTTTGCACATCCTGCAATGTGCACCAGCTAGCACGGGGTTGACACTTGATAAATAGGTGCTGAGTGCATCGAACCATTTATTCCTCTGTTAATTCTTTGTGTGACTGGCTAACCTTTCTTAACCAATTAATTACCACATGCCTAATACTAAGAACAGAACCTGATACTGAATATTAGAAACTGCCTGGCCGATATTTCATGTAGGAATGACGAACACCTGAGAGAATGCTGGTTTTATTTTAAATATGGGCGAGACTGTTGTCCTCACTGGACCAATTTCCTCTTTGAACAATAATCAATTGGCTTATAACAAACATCGTGGGTGGTTTTGAAAGCTGGGTATGAGGCACAGCTTATGTCCAAAAGCCTCAGTGGCAAATGGGCTACTAAATAAATACATAACGTAACAATTAAAACTGCCATCTACTAGAAGCCCTAAAAGCTCTTAAAAACTACACTGGTGCTAATCTTTGCAGCAACCTATATACTACGTATTATTATTCTCATTTTTATTTATGAGGACGCTTATCTCAATGACACCAAATAATTTTACAAAGGTGACAATTATTAGGTAGGTGACAGAACTAAGAGGGAATCATGGGTTTCTAAATTCCCACGCCCCAAAGCGAAGGTACACGGTCACAGAGGTGGAAGTCTGATGAAGTTCCTGGTGGCAGACAGCACTGCAGGCATGAGTATAATGCCAGAGGATCGCATAGCATCCCGCTGGCCCATGGAGGGGATGGAAGATAAAAGAGCTCAGCAAAGCATGTTGAGATGCTGAGAGACATCACTGAGTTTACCACCAAATGGGAGGCGCAGGTACAGGGTATACAGAACCTTAGCTAGCAGCAAGGTACCTAGGGCTCCATCTAGTTGATTATACAGGACAACCCCAGTTCTGGGGGCCCTGCATAGAGGTAGATGAGCCTGGAATTGGCTGCTGTCCCAGCAGATGGGACAGAAATTTGTCTCCAGTAGCTGCACTGGTGGCTGAAATCCAGGCTGTGATACACTTAATATAATTTTACTTGACGTATTTAATTCTCAAAACATCAGCCATCTGTTTCCTGGATTCTTGACAACATGGCTGCCTGGTCTGCTTGCAAGCACAGGAAGGGATTACTCAGAGGTCTTTTCTCCACGTGCTTCTGCAGAAGTGGTATACAAGATTCAAACTGCCTATCCAAAACGATTCCCTAACTTGTGATTAAAAAGTAACTAAATTATATGCACGGATGTGTCTGTGAGTATGTATGCATAGGAATAGGTGCACACAGAGGCCAGAGGGGTTGGATCTGCTGGAACTGGCGTTACAGGAAGTTGTGAGCAGCTTATAGGACTCCAGTTCAGATCTTCTCAAAGAACAGAAAGTGCACTTCACTAATCAGACGTTTAAAGACGATCAGGACAGTACACACACAAAACCAACACACACACAAAACCAACACACACACACACTGTTCCTCTATTTAGTCTTTTATAATCAAATTGTATTTCAGGAGAAGGTACTAAGACCCTTATACTAACATTTTTTTAAAATAAATGTTTTTATGGAGGGGACACACAGTTTGATCACTATTACTGGCTTGATTTGGGTGGCACATGATATCGCATGCTTTCTTCTTAGGGAACTAACTGCACAGATTTCTGCTACTCTATTTGAATTTTCCTTCATTGTCCCACAAACAATAAAAAGATGGCATGAGGTTGTACCAGTTATTATTATATTTGCATTTTGGGTGCAGTAGGCCAAATATTTCTCTGGAAGACTTGCTCACCCTTGTGGGATGGGAGAAATAACAAAAGAACAAGGGCACACAAGTTATGATAGTTGGGCCATTTGTTCATTGTTACTACTATATTCCCAATCCTTAGACCAGCATTTAATTGATATCTGCTTTTCCAGAGCTGGTGGCTCGTATCCATAATCCCAGCATTTTGGAGGAAGAGACAGGAAGAGTGTGGGATATTGAAACCAACCAGATCTGAACAGAGTTCCAGCCACAGTTACATAGGGATACCTAGTCTCAAAGCGAATAAATAAATAAGTAAAAATAAAAAGGATGAATGAATGCAAGGAAACTATAAAACAAAGATGACCGGAAGCGTGCCCAAAATGACTCCTATAGAACAGAGATTTGGGAACTGTTAGCTAAAGGTACTGATGGATCATGCAATCAATTTGGTAGGTTTATTATTATTATTATTATTATTGTTTTGGACAAAACATTTTATTTTGTGTAAACAAGGGTAGGGGTGTGGAGGTTGTGGTAGTTGGCTCTCTCCTTCCACCTTGTAGATTCAAGGGATGGGAACTTAGGGTCTCAGGATTGCAGGCAAAAGCCTTGATTTGTGGAGCTATCTTCCAACCCTATTGTTATTATTATTATCTTAAGAATAGTGTAGAATAGAACAGAATATCTTAGGGATAGGAAAATGATAGTTCTATGAATCTCTTGTTTCAAATCCCCCTATTACAATATAAAATATATTTCTTACTAGCTAAAAAAGCATTGAGAGGAAAAATGTTTGCCTTGAGATATTAACACACAGATTCTCAGGCTCAGGAAATTCTTGGATCATAAGCTCAGGAATTCTTTACTTTGAACAAGGTCCCTTGTGGATTCTGATATACCCTGAACTTTGGAGTTTCCAGTCTGAGAGAGAACCTTTGTAGGGTCTGCAATTTGGAGCGGTTTAACAGCTATGGAAGAGCTGCTCAACACATTAGTTCAACCACATTTTCATGGTCCTCACCTATTTAAAAGGCAGGGAACAGGCATTTAATGACCATAAACAAAACGTGATTGCCCTCTTTCCGCTGCTGGCTTCATTTCTGGACTCTTTTCTCCCAATTCCTTCTGTACCCTGGCCCCAAGAGACAGCCAGACCTGCTCTGCTATAGGATGGCCACACAGCTTTAATCATCCCACATACACAGATGAGGAGTTGCCAGATGTGAGGCTGGAATGCAGCCTGTGGGGAAAGCTTGCTTAGCAAAGTACCAACAAAAGCCCTGGGCCAGTCACCAGATCGTTGTGTACAGCAGGTGGAGCCTGTCCTGCCCTAATCCTGGCAGTTATTAGCCACCTGTCCTGACAACTGCAAGCAAAATTCGCTGCAGTGAGAACCCAGCTACACTGGAGGCCTAGGCTCGCTTCTGGGGGCTCCTCTCCAGCAGCTGTCTCTCTCAGCTTACATCATAAGCCCACTCTTTAGCCACAGCAAATGACCAATGCATGCACATGTAAGTCCATGTATGCATAAATGCATGCCATTGACTTCCCTATTTCCTAGGTCACAATAATCCTAAAAGTCATGATTTTTCCTCGCTCATTTCAGGCATACGTTTTAAAAGTCAGTCTTAAAGTCTAGGCTCATTTCTGGGTTGAGTGGAGACAGGACTGTCCAGAGTTCAAGGTCATCCTGGACAAGGAGGGTCTATTAAATAAACAGAAGCAGGGTGTGGTGTCTCACAGCTGCCTTCCTAGCACTTGTGAGGCAGGCTGAGGCAAAAGGAAGGCTGAGATGTCAAAACTACATAGTGAATACCAGATCAACCAGGGTTACACAGCAAGGTCTGTCTTAAATAGTAATAAATAGAGAAACAAAGACAACAAAGTGTAGACTCACTGATTGCGCCGGTTCAAGTCCTAGCCTCTACACTTTGGCTGAGGGAAGGAAGGCCCTCACTGAACTAGCAGGACTGGAGGTTAGTGCTGCACAAAGGGCTCCTCCCTCCCCCCACCCTCCCATCCAGCCCCAAGACACTCAAAGTCTCCTCCTCAGTCAGCAGGCTTCCTGGCAGACATATTGCTGTGTGGGAGCTGCTGCAATGTATTTTGTCTTTCCTCCTGACCTCCATTTTTAAATTCCTAGGCGACAGCAACTCTCCCTTATCTTCTGCCTGGTTTTCACGGTGCTTGGCGTCAAATGTGGGCACGTGAATGTGGAACAACGTAGGGCTGTCCCATTCCAGACCCAAAGCTATCCACAATGGGCAACTTAATCAAACTTTGCTCATCTGAGCAGGAAGCATCTCCCACCACATTTGGCTGGTCAAACACCAAATTGCTAGGGTTAAAATCCAGGCGCTAAAAATAGGAGTCACGGTAAGTTTTAAAGAGAAAGAGTTCTTCATGCACAGAGTGAGAATAACATTATGGACAGTTTAGCATTATTATATCACATTATATAAGTCAATTGACTTCCCAAACCAGTGTCAGAAATTTTGTTGACCAATGTTAACGATTATATGTCCCTTTCATAATAAAAGCTTCACATGTCTATTCAATCTTCACAGCAACCCATTAAGTAGAATTATTGCTCCATTTCACAGATGAAGAAACTGAGGCTCAGACAACTCAAGTAATTTCCCAAGAGAGATAAATGGCAACATCAGGATTCAAATGCAGATTTGTCTAAACTTACCACCATACCTCTCTAGTTGATCTCATATATTATTATTCATTTGCTTAGGTTTCCAATTTTGAGACAGCCTCACTGCAAAGCTCATGCTTTTCTGGAATCCCCTAGCCTCCCACCTCAGCCTCCTAAGCCCCGGGACTACAGATGTGGCCACCAGATACCATACCTGGCATTGACGTGGGCTCGCTCCCTTTCTTACAGAGGTTTTGAGAAGCCAGAACAGATGTTTTTCTTTTTTTGAGATACTCTGCTGGAACTCACCGTTCAGACCAGGCTGCCCTCTAACAGGAGATCCGCCCGCTTCTGCCTCCTGAGTGCTGGGATCAAAGGTGGGCGCCACCACCACACCAGACTACAAAGTGGGTATTTTATTTACGTCGGCTCTGCAGGGCTTCACTTCTATGCTTTCTTCAGTCTGTTTACCCATTCATCACTCATCCCGTTTCTGGGTTGACTCTGCTCACCTCCTCCACTGACAATCTCAACTCTGGCCAGGCTCTGACCACTGCTCCTCGCTCCCCATATGGTAACAAGTCTCAGAGCATCTATCCTCTATCCTCTACCTGCTACATTTCAGTCTGTTTACCAATGTGTCCCTACAGGGTTCAATGGGCAGGGGTTAGTTCGAGGCCAGCCTGGTCTGGTCTAGAGTTCCAGGACAGCCAGGGTTATGCAGAGAAACCCAGTCTCAAAACAACAACAACAACAAACAAAACAAAACAAAACAGGACTGGGAGTGTTCAATGAGGCAAGATCGTTAAGTACTCCAGTCTCCCAGGGACCATCTTTCTCCCTACTCTACCCTTATGATAGTGCTCATCTGTTCTCTGTTCTCTGGGATTTCACAGTGACTCTTCCTTTTGCCTTAGGTTCTTTACACCAGGAGACAATTTCGAGACCTACTCCTGCTCTCTCCCCTCCTTGCCTTTGCTTAAAGGTCGCTGCCCAATTAAGGGTTTTTGTCAACACCCAGTTTGCAATCTGTCTTCTGACTCCAGGACTTCCATTCTCCCGCCGCTTCATCTATTTTTGTTTTTAGCTGCTATGGACTAACACATCACATAAAATAGCGTGTCCACTGGAAAGGATGCTCTAAGCTCTTTAAAAATGTGTATGTTTTGTTCACTGCTGTATTCTTAGCATTAAACTGTGGAGCACACAGTGTATTTCTGCAGCAAAGACTTGCTGATCACTCTTTTACAAGACTAAAAGAAAACAAAACAAAAAACCCCAACAAACAAACAACACAAAAACCCTAACAATGCCTCAGGTCAATACACTATATTTACTCTGGGGCTGTGAGTGTTTGAGTCTTGATCTACCCTGGGGGCACTGATTTACAAATGCTTGGGGAATCAGGGAATGGGAGTCACTAGTAAGGGACTAATTTAAGGTAAATCCCATTTTCATCAATCCATTTTACCTCCAGGAGACAGAACTGAGAAGAAAGTTGAAATTATAAACCCATTACAGTAATTCAGGAAGAGGTGATGAAAGTTTGGATCCTTTGTTACACACGAGGTTAAGCCATAATGCAGTTGGATATAGGGGAACAGTAGGGATCAGACTAAGTTTTAGGGCTCTATGACTGTAACTATAATGCCACAGTAAAGGAAACACAACACCCCAAGAGTCTGTTACAAGTGGAGCAGGGAGGTAAAAATCCTCCTCCTAGATTAACATTTACCTTCCTAATGAGCCTACAAATAACCTAAATGCTTAAGATATAAAGTTCACTCTGGTACAGAGCAGTGCATTAGAGACCAAAGCAATCTTCTAAGACCCTTGCTTATATTCCCATTTATCAGTGTGCTGAGCTGGACTTTGAGCAGGGAGATTCCCTTGTAAGGAAAAGGGCAGGAATGCAGTCTCGTGGGTTAAAAGTTTCAAGTCAATTGTGGACCAGAAGATAAAGATCTACCAAGATTCCGAAAGACTTCAAAGGACTGCTTTCCACTTCACTGCAACACTTCAAAACTAGGCGGTTTTAGGTACCCATCCTAAAGATTCCCCAATCAATCAATTTAGTTCAAACAGAACACTTCAATCCATTTCTTACACAATTTGAATTTTAGTGCCATACGTTACCTGGAAAGTTCTCTCGATTGAGCTTAGGGCGACGGATGATCACAAAGTCTTTTTCGCTGCCTTTGCTCTTTAGCCGTTTCCTTGGGGGGCTCTGAGGGTGGCCGAGGTTTGAGAGCAGTTCATGTGGAATGTTCTCACTGTCCACCTCCTCCTTCTCCAAGGCAGAGACACCCATGCCGGAGAGCAGTTCAGAAGTCTTGCTGGAATCCCATCCCCACGTGAAGCTGGTGGTGACGTTGCTACTCTGGTCAGGAATCTCCTGAAGGTGCTTCCTGCAGAAGGGCACACATTCCCAAATCCTTTTGAAAGCACACCCCTAAATAATTCCAAGGTAGGAATGAAAGAAGCGTCAAGTACGCAGTGTGGAAAGTCACACCAAGAAACAGTACTGCAATTTAACATGCCTGCAGCAAGCTTCCAAGAATGAAAGAGAAAATCGGAAACACATATACACCCCACTATGAAAGGCTTTGGGATTGATGGTCATGCAGAAGGCCTCAATAACTTCTTCCCGTGGAGGGAAAAAGAGGGACAGCATTCATACCAAGATTCAAAAGAGGGGGAGGAAAACCTAATTAGGAAGCCGAATTGAAAGGCACATAGATATTCTCACTAAAGCATGCATCCATCCACTTTCTTCAAAAAAGGGATGGATTCACAAAACAAGATTATTTGAGCAAGGAGCAACATTCGCGGCCTAAAAGCATTCAAACGATTCATTCATGCTTTGCCCCGTTTTTGCAATCGGTTTACCTGTGCATTGCGTCCACGGATTCAGGGGTTTTGAATGCGTGCATTAATTGAAGATCTGCCTGCTCCCAGACAACCGCTCCAGCGCGCGGCGCAGAGTGATTCCCCCCGCCGGGGCCCCACAGTCGGACCCGCGAACTAGCAACGTTCCATCACCACCGCGCGCGCGGAGTTCTGCATCCCGCTCTCCAGCAGCCGCCTTCTGACGGCCCGTCGCCTGCTGGGAATTGTAGTTCTGGGCGTGGCTCGCTGTCCGACTAGATTCCCTCCTCCTTTTTGCCCAGCCCTCCAGATACCCACAACCCCCCGCGGCGCAGGGCGG
>LOJH01017527.1:2166-22244 GCA_001685095.1 Ellobius talpinus
AGACAGACAGACAGACAGACAGATAAATAGATAAGAAGAGATTGGTGTACACACAATTTGGAGGCTAAGAGATCCTAAGATATTTATCTAAGATGCTAGAAGCAGGGAATAGTCAGTGTGTGGCTCCAGCACAAACTGAATGCCTGAGAGCGAGGGCAGCACATAGTATGGATTCCAGCCTCACAGCCAGAAGGTCTGAAACCTGATGAGCATGTTTCATCTGAGGCAAAAGGGTGCAAAAGATGAATGATCTGTCTCATAACTATGGAGGAGAATTGTTCTCTCTGAATCTGATTTCTTATTCCATTTAGTCCTTCGGTGGCTTAGGAGAGCGCCAGCTATTGTGAATGGCAACCTGCTTTACCCAGTCTTCTCATTCAATCTTGAAGCACTTCGCAAACATATTCAATAATAGGACACTTTATTAAGTGGGCACTACGTAATCCGTTCAAGTTGATACATGAGGCAACTCATCCTAGAATCAATGGCCAACAAACTGTTGATTAAGGAAGGAATTCTGTTTCTCTTATACATTTGTATAGTATTGAATTAGTCTACTTTCTAATTGTGGGGTCTCATTTGACAACCAGATTTTGTTCGTGGTAGAATGGAAAGGACTTGATATATTCTGGTTAGACATAGAGAAGGAGTCTCAAGTTAGATCATGTTAGTAGCATGGCAAATCTGTAAAGTGGAGTGTGTGTGTTGGGTGAATGTAGTTGAAGGCAATCTAGTGAGAACTGTGGAGCATGGGAGGACTCTGGAGCTACTTAATGATACATAAAAAAAGCTGTCAACCTGAGCCCTGGATTAAGAGAGCAAGGCGTGCCCAACCTTTTCACATTATAAAATGGGGTTTTCTGCAAGGTTCATGGTCAGGTACTACCCATACTCAATAAAACTACAAAAATTATGAAGAAAATCCTATAATGTTCAAGGCAAATTTGCATCTTTATGTTGAGCTAGGTTTGTAGCCATCTTGGGAAGCATGCATACATGTGGAACCTTCCCCTTATTTGATTTCATTATTAGCTCACACATAATTTTGGAAACTCACTTCCCAGCCCCCAATCTTTTAATGTCTGTGGGCATTTTTATTTGCCTGTTAAGTTCAAGAGGTTCTGAAATGTTACCTTTGCTGATTGAAGTGCACCTAATATGAACCCTAAAAGCAAAGTTGTCACTCTTGGAAATGACATAATTTGCCTTCCTCTGATGACATCATGAACAGGTCTATTGTTTTGTGAATATCAAGATAAGTGTCAGTCATTTTTTTATCAAAATATACTTTGTACTCCAATGTGCTTCAAGCTGTAACATGAGCATACCTCCTCAGAATTAAGAAGCAAGGGCCTTGCAGAAGGTTTGCAGCCAGGATCTGATGTGTATGTGCTTTTGAAGAATTGCAGAATGCTTCCTGTTGTGGAGTAGGATACCTTGCCATGCATGTACGTTGGTTTTTCTTGTTCAAAGGCCTTTCATATAGTCCTGAATTCTTCACATTATAATTTAAAAGACAGCCTCTGAGGATTTAAAGAGTCGTTTTCCCTTTGGCTAAAGACCGAGATGGTCACAGACCACTAGATTTAAAAAGGCAGCCAAACTTGTCCAAAGACCAACATAAATTTTCACAGCCAGAGGAAATGGTGTCTGTTTATTAAATTAGTGAGAATATAGTATTTGGCAGCTACAAGTAAATGATGTGTCCCCCTTCAGTTGGAAGCAAGACTATAAGAGTCCTGTGATGTTAGATTCTTGTTTGTCAGGTTTAGCTACATTAATTGAGAATAATTTGCATGTTTCTTCATGTGCTTACTACAGACTTCCATTTGGATTTGACTAGATTAATGGGTTCACCTTTGACCAAAAGTCCACTGTTAAGGAACACATTTAAAACAACCCCACACACACACATACAGAGACTAACCATGTCTGGACATGGAAAGGAGGTGAGGGAGGAGCTCTGGTGGAGGGATAAAGAGGAGGGAAGGGATAGGGCAGACTTGTCTCAGAATCTTCTGCAGTTCTCCAGTGTTTGTCATGGGGTTTTCCAAGTCCAGTGTTAGACATACACCTCAGGGTGCCCAATCTCCTTGTCCCAGCAATTTAGAGAAATTGTTAATTTGGGGCCAATAAAAATATTTTTTTCCTTTTAGTGATTCATCCTATGAAGCCATTTTCATTGACTTCAAGGATTTGGGAAGAAAATATGTTCGGGAAGAAAATATGCTTAACTGATCCTGGTATTTTTCCATTACCTCATAGGAACCTTTCCAAGTCTGTCTTTTTGCCTATAAAATCAATTACAGGTGGGAGACTCTCTCAAACCAATTAATGGTGAAAGCCTCTAGCCACTTCTGAGAACGTGGTGCATTAGCTTTTCTGACCATAACCGTGCATAAAGGGATGCTCCAGAGTGGTGGGCAGCCCCTCTTCCACCAACTGCAGAGATGCTCTTGTGAAATAATATGGTTGGACACAGGTTATATTTGGAGCTGTGTTCTCATTAGCTGACTATGTTGTGTTTCTATGGAAATGGAAATTATCTCTCCTAATCTCAATATCGACATCCCATGAGCATGTTTAAAATGAAAGAGGGACATCATGCCTGATTAGTGTCTAATTCCCTTTCTTGTGCTGTGAAGTCAACATCTGTGATTGTCTTCCTTTCTTCCATGTGGTGCTTGCTACTAGATCCAGAGGCATACTTATGAATAACACCATAATTCTCTGTGTTTAATAAATTTATTCATAGGCTATCGCAGAAAATGAATACACTTTTTAAAATTTGTACTCTGTGTGAGCTTTGCAAGTCACATCTATCATTGGTTAAAATGTCTGTCATATACTATGCTGAGTTACTTTTTTAAGTTGAATTTGGATGTTTTTAACTAGAACATGGGTAAATTCATTTATTAAAGGCATTCTGTGAAGCACTCTTTAGAATCTATATATTGTGGGGACCCAAAATGTGAGCCTATTGAACTTTGTCTGAAGGTCAGAGAATTTGAGCTTATTTTTGTTCTTTCAAAGTTGTTGACAACAGGAATGGGTACCAAACATGATATCCTGTCCTAGGGTGCAGGTACTTGGTATTTTGGACATTAAGATGGACATAAAGGTACATCTGCTTCACCCTGACCTGAGGTCAGAGAATTCAAGCATATTTCTGCTCCTTTTATTTTTAAAATAGGAGGTATTGCCTAGGGAGTGACTGCCTTCAGGATGACCAAGTAATGGTAGGGTCATACATAGGTCAGACATAAAATTGTTTTCTCAGGAATTTATGACTTGATGTCCCAAGTATTGGAGCAAATGACTGTTCTGGTTGTCCTTTGTATCATGTTAAAGCAGTCTTTTGCCTTCTTCCCCCCTTTTGTATTGGGGTATAAAAGTGTATGGAAAATTAAACATGGGCGAACTCAGAACTCAGAACTCGAATTTCAGCATTTGGGATCTGCTGAGTTCCCTCCCGGTACTACCCTAGTCTCTGTGTTTCTTTCTGATCTCTGTTCTTCCTACCTGATATTTCTAATCCTCACACCTCTACCCTGGACCATTCGAACCTGCCATGGCTAAGACCGTAGCAGAAGTCACCCCAAGAAGGTGGCACATAACAATATATTGTCCAGGAAAAATCTTAAATTGGTTCCTAAAAGTTGAATAGGATATTAATCAGTAAAGCTGACGGTGGAGAAGATGATAATAATCAATTATTATTATATCTAATATTAAAGGGGTACTTTCTACTGGCCACATATCAATCATGTAGTATGACGGTCTTGATTTAGGCACAAAATAATAAGTTGCTGGATGTGATTCATGGCTCCTACTCCTGGCTTTATCATCTACTGGCTATGTGAACTATCTTATTCCTCAACCCACTCCTCCCATTTTAGAGAAACTGGTGTAAATATCTCCTGGTGGGGGCAGCACTAATGGGAAGGGTAACACCATCTGACAGAAGTATATGTGAATGAAGACCCGTGTTAGCTACTGCCTTTCTCCTTACTGAGTACATGAAGAAACAGAAGCCCAGGGATGCTGAGTAACTTTCTGACAATTAAAGAGTGATGTGACTTAAGATTTGCCCTGGCTCCTCCTGCTCTGTGGTCTAGATTCCTCACAATCAAAGGGCCTAGAAAAGGGTACTGGTAGATGCCAAGGAGGGAGTGATGGAGGGAGGAAGTGACAGAGAGAGGAAGGTGGCAACAGGAAGAAGTGAATCTATTCTTATGTGATGCAGAATTTGAGTTTGGAGAACTTGTGAAGACCTTCCCTGGAGTGTATCCTTTGCATTTAACTTTGAAACAAAACACCCCAGCATTTCCCTTTGATCTAAACTGTATTCTAATCTGGGGCAGTGTTTTCAGCGAGTGAATATTATCTAGACATGCAAATGTTAATGGAGAGCTTTGTAAAGAGGTCTTAGAGGGTGTTTACGTTGAATGCCTTTCTATACACCCCATTACAGGCCTCAGAACCACAAATTTCTCCTTGCTCTCTTCTCTCTGCTCTGGATTTGTTTGATCCGAAGATTCTAACTCCACTGAAGTTCACTGAGGCTATAAATAGATATGCAAAGCCCACCAAATCAATGGAATATTTCATAAGCATTAGCCAGAATGCTTTCTCCTGATTGGGGAACTAATGAATAAAGCCAAATTGCAAAGAAAGATTGTTTTGGGACTATGAAAGTGGAAAAGCATGCCATCCCTTGTTTAATACAAGGACCAACTTCATGGGAGGTGCACTGTGCAGTTGTGCCCACACGAGCTTCTGTGCCCACATGAGCCTCACGCTTCACTTAATCCTCAGCTTGATCAACTTAAAATTCTTAAAAGTATTTGAACATGGATTCTATACATTTTTGATGCTTTGTCCTCAGATGTTATGTCCTCAGCACTTGATCCATGGGCTTAATGCTGTGTTACATGATCTGGCATGTGACTGTCACGTGTTTCACCACAAATTGTCTCTATTGCTAGAATTGAAGTTTTGTTATTCAACCAAGTGGATCCCTTCTGTTTCGCAGCACTTAAAAATGAAACTGCAACTAATCCATCCCACTCAATTCTCCTTTTATTTTATCTGTAAGTCATTGACACACCACCCTGTTAGGTTCCTATTGTCAGTTCATGATGATGCTGGGTGCACATTTTTAGTTCACTGTGTGTACTTACAGTCAAATCATTAGTTGTCAATTTAATGGATTATCTAAGTGAAAATTTCAAGTTTTCTGATTTGGGGGGAGAAGCACCATCATGTTACATACATGTGGCGGATAAAATAAATCCACTTTGAAATTTATGTGAGCATAGGATGAACTGGCAATCAGATTGGTTACTAGACCCAAGGCATTTGCATAATATAGAGAAGTGTAGCTCAAGCCCCAGTGGCCATGACCAGTTCCATCTGCTCTGCAATGAAAAGACTTGGATGAGAGTTAAGGACACAGCATCGATACTCAGACCTCTTACAGAGTTTGAATTCTTAGTAATCCAAAGTACTGGAATTTGTTCGCATAGGGCAGCTGCAGCAGTAAGGGCTGGGTATGAAAGCTGTTGAAGAAAGAAAGCTAACTGTTATCAATGCCCCAGCTCAGCAGACAAAATAACTAATAAAAATGGGCTTTTGATCAAATTTAAGATTTTGTTAAAAATGAATTTTGTGGCCAGCTTTGATTTTTGGAGATTATACTGGCTATATGAAATTTAAACTTAACAAATTTACAGAAAATAGTGGGTTAGGTCATCATTGAAATATCAGGGTTCTGTCTGTGCATGTCTTCCTTGTAATGCCCTTTATCCATCTGTATTTGTTTAGAATATGAATGTATGATCTAAAAACCAAAGGCCCATCAATCAAACCCTTTCCCACCTGCTCTCTCTTAAGAGACTATCAAAGTAGTAAATTAAATGAAACCGGCATTGTTTTAGTGCTTGGCCATCATAAAATATTACTGGTTCCAGGTGACTGCCTGTTTACAAGGGACCTTTGAAGATTTAATAGGGATATTTAGTGAATGGAATACCATGCATGTAATGAAAACATTTTTGTCATAAACAAAATTAAAAGGCAAATCAGGAAAGAAACATAAATTCACAAATATAAAAAGAAATTTGTTAAACATTTTATAGGCATGTTAATAAGAAAAATGAGAAAGGATACAGGGTATGAACAGATATTCCACTGCAAAAAATAAAAATAGCTCATAGTTATTTTTAATATGTCTAGTAATCAAATAATTTAACTTTAAAGAAGACATAATTTCATCTTCAAAATGAGTAGTGATTGAAAAATGGTATCACTCAATATCACTCAGTTCTGGGATGCTACCGCCAGAATTTTTGTGTTTCTAGGATGGGAAAAATAGCTAAATTATCTATGATATGCTTGAATCTATTACAAAATATTCAGTCACAAATTCTGGGTTTTTTGACAGATTATAATTAAAGAGGATTACACATAAGAAAATTCTAATTGAGAATATCAAAAAATATCATGACTTATACAGCATGAATTATGAATTATGTCATGTTATTACACATGTATGTATGTGTATGTGTGTTTTTGTCTGTATTTGTCTGTGAATGTTTGTATGTGTATATGTATGTGTGTGTGTGTATGCAGCTAAAGTAAATGTAGGAGAGACCAGTTGGATGTCATTGTGAAGTTTGTTTTATTTTTACTGTCTCTACAGCACTAAGTTATATCCAATTCCCACAATTTAGAGGGAATTGAAAAACTGTGCCCTCATATATTCTTGCCTCTATATTTTTCCTTTTTGCTTAGAAACTATAAAAGTCACAGGTGTCAAAGTTCAAATTTTGCCAAAATGGCCTTTGGATCTGAAAATATTACTGTGAGGACTGACTTTAGAAACTCATTACTGCCTGGTGATCCCTGGAGCCTGACTCTAGGGGTCCAGGCCTAATTTCAGAACTGTTCCACTATTTGCCATAAATATAAACAGTGTATTCCAGCTTTTGATTTAGAACAGAACCATAATTTCTATACCTGCAGAATATATTTTAGGAGCTTCCAATTTTTTACTGCCTTTCAAAGACCACCATTGTGTGAGTGGAGACGGGACCTACTGTGGAACTACTCCTGTGGGGAGTGACAAACCACCTGTCCTGAGGAAGAGGCAGAGCCTCAGCCTGGTTCTTTGCAGCTGCATTAGTGTGGTCTCATGCCATGTGATTTTGATGCACTCAACATCATAATTAGAAGTCTTGACGTTTAGATGTTCCCAAAGTCAACACTCATCCCAGAAAGGTTAGCGTATCATCACCAGTGAAAGGAATGGCAAACAATTAGAAGCTAGAGGAGAGTTTAGCTCCACTCACTCGCAAGGAGCTCAGCAGCTAAACCTACCTGCATCTGCACTGTTAATTTCTTAAATATCAGCCTCAAAGACTTGTCACTCATGACAAGGAAGGCCTGCGTCAAATGGAATATGTAAGAGAAGTGCCTCCTTCTCCCCTAGCCAGGATCCTGCTGTCATGAAATATGAGAGAAGGTAGACCCTCACTCACTGCACCTGTCCTTGCCATGAGGCCAGCCAGCCAGTACTTGGGCCAATTTGCTAAAATATCCATGCTAAAGAGTCAGTTCCTTGACCGCCCCATCTGAGGAAACTCATTTTCAGGAGTTCTCCCCTTTCCATCTTTGGAATCTGTTCACAGTCTTGTCTGGTCTAGAGGAATCTCAGACATGGAGTATAGGGTCCTCTAAAGGACGAAGAAAGATGTTAAAATTTGTGTTCTCAGATACAAGCATGACAGACCTAGGGACAGGTATGCCCAGTGCACCTGCCTCCGGCCAGCACTGGCCTATTTTAGCCAGGATGTTGCTTGTGGTGGGTAGGATACTTATACAGCTCAAGTGTGTATGGAAAGCATCTCTTAGATATGTTTGAGGACATTGTAAAAATTCATTGTTTCTTTTTTCTAGCAAGCTATCACTTCACTGTCTTTCAAAGGTTCTGGCTTTCCTCTCATTCTCTGTAAAGAATTATTATCTGAGAGCTGCTAGGTTGTCTTAAAAGCAGAGGTTTCTTTCTTTTCCCTTTTACAAAATTGGCTGCTGTATTTGTAGCCAAGTCTCATAAATCAAAATACTTGTCAAAATAAATGAATAGTATGTTTGTTATATTCATGACTTAAAATCACATTTGATTGCTTACTCATTAATCTGAAAACTTAAGCAATACACTGAGGATTGCAGTCATTAGGGAAATAAAGCAGAGTCTCCTAACAGTCGGATGTCACGGAGAACACTGCACAGTTGTTCTTGTTTCTAAACTGTGTGTGTGACTGGACAAATTAGTTTTACAATTTCAAAAGATTTGCTCTGGAAGAAAATCCAATACATAGATGTAATCTATCAGGAAACAGAATTGGGATCATGGTATACTAAGTAGATTTTAGATGGAAAATTGTAAAATGCAATTTCATCGTGAACCTCAAGGATGGACAGAGACTGTTCTGCCCACATGGTTGTGAGGGTGACCTTTCCTATTTCCAACTGGTTGGAGAGTCATAACGGGCAGAACTGATGTCTGCATGAGAGAGACAGAGGCAGACAGCCTTGTAATGGCGGCCTTGCTCCTCTGCTCATGTAGTACTTACCGAGCACAAAGCACTGTAGTGGGTTCAGAGGATGACGTCCATTTATGCTTCTTTCTGTCCTCTCTCATGAAAGGAGAAGCTGCACTCTCTCAGTGTATTTCATAAATATTAAACGTCCAACTATGCAGAGCAGTTTGAGCCCACAAGGCACTAAGGGCTACAGTGGTAGGAACCATGATATCATTGGCAGAATAGCATCTTCTAGTGTGCTTTGGGCTCTGGTCTGGCCTTTGCTGCTCACATTCCAAACTCCGTTTTCATTGTTGTTTCTGTGTGCTAACCTGTATCCTCCTGATAGATTTTGCTTCTGTTTTAAATTCTCAACTATTCATTGACTCTGTTTTAGTTGTGAGATTCATGATTTCAAGCTGATAATCTATGTTTAGGTAGAATCAGGTAAATGAATAAATGCTGTGTGATAGGTGGGGATAGAGGCATGGAAACAGTGTCACAGGAACACCTGGGGTCTGTAGAAGGCTCTTCAGTGGAAAATTCTGAAGAGGCTACCATAAACTTGAAGCTGAACTGTGACCATACTCAGATCTGATGCTAGAAAGACCACTTCTGCAGTAGCAATAGTACTGTGTTAAATGTTTAAATGTGTTTAAGATTAGGATGGAAGGCTCACAGCCATCCAGGCCAGACCAGAAGCAGTGCCCGCTTTGATTGCAATGGACTGATCCCTACTCAGAGAACTCAGACCGAAATTCCACCTATTCCTAGAGGACTGTGTTCCACCTTGGCAAAGAGCTTTCCAAGAGGTATGTTTCTGAGACAGTGTTAAGTTTAAGCTTAAATTAGCTGGATAATTAGCTGGATACTGTTAATTCTAGAATAATATGGAAAATTAAAACAAGGCAGCTGAACTTACTGAGCGCATGTGACACTTTCTACTTTATAAGATGCTTTTCCATGTATTCATTTTTTCTTCTATTTTTGATATAGTTCATATAGTAGAATATTTAAAAATGTGGGTAATGTATGTGTGTGCATGTGACTGTGTGTGTGTCTGCCTATCCAACACAGCACCATATTTCATGTCTTCATTTTTAATAGTGCACACTTTCTAGAGACCTTCAAAGCCCTTGAGATTGGACAAAATTGAGGAACTTTGAGGTGCTCTACTGGGTAAATGGCAAGTAAAGCCACCCAGTGTCTTGGGATCATCTTTGAGAATTTTCTAGCCTTTTAAACCCAAGTACTTTATCTTCAATTTTCTTGTATGTCTGGTATTATTAATGTATTCAATTCTGGAGCAGAAGAAATATTATTGCTATATAAGCAAATACATTGAGTTTTACATTTCCTGACATTCGTATTGTCCTGGAAATGCTCATTTTGTGCCCTGCCTTTGCATCCACACACTGTTTCCATAGCTGTGCTCCCAGCTACACCTGGATTAAGATTTCATGGTTGCCAATTGACCTCCCTGGGAGCCAGGATTCCCCTGTGTGGATGTGTTTAATAATGGTGAGCTGTTTTCATGAAGGAAGTTAAAAAATGCAGTGAAAACAAATTCAAGATTATCTCAAACTTGTCAGGTGGTTACACACCACTCTAAAATGTTAATTCAAGTGAGTAAGAGGAAGAATATGATTCAGTCTAACATATTTATCATACACCATGCTTCTTAGCATCTTGCTACATAATTAACGGAGGTAAATGTATTTGGGGTTGAAATATGGATGGCTTTTAATAGGCATATTTTTTGTTATGGGAAGTTTAAGCAAAAACCTCTTTAAAATGTGATAACGATGAATAGAATTCTTAACAGAGCTGAGGAAATCCTGTTATTTTCTTTCACTTTAAGCTTAACACTATAAAGTTTATAAAGGCCCCAATTATGAATTTTCAGTTTGAGGGGGAAATGGAAATAGATTTCTCTCATTTACTGAATGCAGATTGACATTCCTGAGAATAAGGCCATTGAGTTCTTCTGAGGATAGAGTCTGATTCTAGTGTCTGATGAAGATGCTAACAGGACCTACCTGCTAGTTTTTCAGATGGGAAGTAGTGGTTTTAGATGCCAAGATGCTATGCAGAAGAACATACTTTGAAGCCTTTGTTTAAACTGGGATCAAATTGATGCTTGTAGCCAGTTGTTGCATAGTTGTAAGCAGAAGCCTGGATTTCAGTGAGAATGTAGCTGTCTTCAGTCACAGCTCACAGGCCACACTGTGCTTCCTCCACTTGTAATTTCACAGTCTTGCTTAGACTTAATTGTGTGCATTAAGATTTGAATTGAATGATTCCAAACTTGTGTTTCAGATTCTGTTCTTTGTCTTCTAATTTTACGTACAGTTGTTGGAAACATGGAATATGTAGAAAACAGTAAAAATGGCAGTTTGTTAAGTTCAACAGCTCAACCCAAAGAATCTCAATGGGGGAAATAAGACTTTCTTCATATTAGTTCATTAGTCCATTTGACATGTATTAAAATATAATCACGTGTTTCTCTGTACAGTTACTAATAAAAATGGCTTTATAAGTACAGTTTATTATGCTTTGTGAGCATTTGGTTGACTCCTTTTTATTCTCTACACAGGCTAAGGATAATACCATCAGATTATAAAAATGCAGACTATAAAAGTGACAGAATGCTGCTGGCTGACAAGAGAATAAGCCACACAATGAATATTGAGGGACTCTGCAGTGAATACACTTGGTGGCATTTATTGTTGAAATATTTACTTGTCAACTTAGAAGTTACAGACATTGACAAAGCTCTTCGAGTTACAGCCACATGGAAGCAGTGGTCCATACCATGCAGGGCTGGGTGCAGGAGCACCAATGCACCTCTAAGGGTTGTATGTTCTTGTGTGATGAAAAGGAAGAATAAAAGGACGAACTGAAATTGCCCATTTGATGTGTTTGATCTTGGTAGTGCCTGTGTTCCTCTGTCAACTGTGTGATGAAGAGATTAAAGAGAAACAACAAAGCGAATGCAGGATACAGACAAACAAGTCAAGTGGGACTTAGTCTGCAGTGCAGGGAATGATCTCTGTGTTAGGATAGAAAATTAAATGTAACCTCCATTGTGTCTCAGATGCCATGCTAAGTATTAGATACACTGGAGATACTGCCAAGGCAGTTAGTATTGTCTCCTCAGCAGAAACACACACACACCTTATGTGTGTGTTTGGTTAATGGGGACGGTTGATCAGCATCCAACTGCTCATCTTAGCTTTTGGAATCAAATATAAAAGCAGACCTGAACCCGTGAGAGGATGGTGCTGGAGTTAGATTGCACACATGGACCCTTCGAATCATATCTATTATTAATGGTGTGTCATAAGGGGTACAAATTATTGTATTTCATTTGAGTCTTTGTGTTTACAATTGTTGACTTATCCATTCTCTTAATCTTCACAAAGTGCAAAATAAGTAGAAGGTGAAAATACTCTCCACACTAAGACCTCACTGTTTTATTCAAAACTCTCAGATATTCATTTTAGATGGCTCTGGGAAGGGAACACTGTACTTCCCAAAACTAATCCCTAATCTTTACATTTGGAAAAATACTCAGTATTAACAATTGAAATCCATCTTAAGAACAAGAGTTTTCATTGTGTAGCAGGGTTTTCATTTTCTTGTGTTCTTATGACTTTTATTTAAGACATAATATGCTCTGGAGAAGTATGTTATACATGGCTCTTCAAACAGTGGAACAGAAATAATAGAACATACTGCTAATTCCAAAGCTATGTCTTGTGACTCTCTATGAGGTCCTGTATCTAAATATGAGAGGCCACATCAATTGCAACAATAGAAGGGTTTCTAACATATAGTGACCAAATAAATCAAAAGCAAACACACTTATTCCAGGCTATTTTCTGCAGTACCTGCATGTATTATCCTTTGTTCTGAGCATACCATATATTCCACAAGGCATTCAAAGGAGAAATCTGCCTGAAAGCACCTTGTTCACATCCCAGGCATTTATGTGTTATAGATGGCAACGCTCTTATTGTATATTCAACGTTTTCTGCTTTTCTAAAACCACAATGATTTAGTTGTGGGGGGAAAAGAAAATTGACTATCTTATCATTCAGTAGCATTTAAGTATCAGATCAAGCTATCAGTCAAATCTGAAAAATATTGAAGATGGTATTCATTCAACAATATCAAACATTCAGCTAAGGTTTAATTCTTTCTGTAAAATAAGCAAGTTATATCTCATTATTAAGCAAAATTGCTTCATCCTTAATAAAGAATAACAGTATATGTATTTCAAAGAATTATATTAAAATAAATTCCTCTATCATCAGCAGTCAATGTTTGATTTGTACAGCTGTTTTACACACTTATGTACCTGCACATAAGCTTCCTGTGCAGGTGGGTGCTAGTGAAAAGGACCGGGCAACCATGCAGCAAACAGCACTTTGACGAAGGCAGCACAGAGGGTTTGATTCTGTGATTTCGTAGAACAAAGCTGGCCTTTTATTTTGAGATGATGCCATGCAATTAAGTCCTGTACCTCTGTTTGCCCAGATTTGTTCACATTTGTTCTTAAGCTACTTCAAGCATATACTGCATGCCTCTGCCTGGAGCAGTGTCTTAAAGCAAAGTGCTCATATGAGTACCTAGGACCATGCTGCTAATGCTGCCTGCCTCAGTCTCCATCCTGCACACTATTTCCTCATTTCCCTCCATAGATATATTGATACATAAGACAAAAACTAGGAAAATGCACACACGTTTGTTTAAAATATTTTTAAGGGGCGGCAAGGTGGGTTAGTGTGCAAAAGGAGTGTTCCTCACAAAGTTGCTGGTCTGTTAAGTCCATAGAAACTACGTAAAAGATGCAAGGAGAGAACTGATTCCACGGAGCTGTGCTTTGGTCTCCTCAAAAGCCACAACGCACATGTGCACACACGTGCACCCCCATATTGTTTAAGAAATTTGAAATATTTTTAAATTTTGAATTTGAATATATATAACAATTTAAAGTGGATATGCTAAATTTTAGCATATATTTTACCTTATCCTTCACACCTTTCTAATCATGTTTATGTTATATTTACCGTTCTAACTCCTAGAGGTAAAACCATCCAAAACCGAAAAATGCCACGATCCTCTTGAAATTTCAATTCTGAGAAAGTGAGGATGGGCAGTCAAGAAATGAGAGAGACAAATAACATCAGGGCGTGCTGAGAACTCCAAGGCAGTCCTAACGGGTGGACTGCAGGGATGGGGTGGGGTGGGGGGATGCGGAAATGTCACGTGGCCAGCACAAGCCTGACATTGGAGTGGAGATGCTGAATCTTTACAGTAAGGTTCCTGAGATGCAGTGGGTAACTGTCTCAGTAAGATAGCCTGGAACAGCCACTGGGATAGGTACAAAGTAATAATCTAACTGCATAGAGTCCTGGGGACAAGAGAGAAAGCAATTCAGACATGTGGTCAGAAGTGAAACAGACCCTGTAATCTCAGAAGCCATAGCAAGAGTGTGGGATTTCCTCCATGTGAGAGGAGAAGGTATTTCAGGCACATGGGCATAGGACAACAGGATGATCTCCAATTTTTTTCGAGATGATCGTTAATGCTGAGTTGAAGTCCACTGAAGGGAAGATGTCTAGGTAGAAACAGACCAACAAGAAGGCTGCTGTAGTAACCACCTGGGAACTAGATCCAAATTGTGATGGCAAAGGTGGTGAGAACCGGTCAAAACCTGGTGAAATTTTCAGATTTGTTGAGAAATTGAACATGTGTGGCTGTATGGGTGGGATAAAGGTGAAAAAAATCAATGCACAGCTTTTGGCCTGATCCATTGCCTTTAATTTCAATATAAAGGAGTGCAGAAAGAATTTTGAAAGATTTGTTGTGCTGTTTTGGAGAGAATGCCCAGTTAAGCACATAATCCTGGAGCTCTGTTAGAAAGTCTGATAGATGTAGAATGTATTTGCCTGTACTTGTAGCCAATCATGGAACAATGCAGTCATAACCAATATCGACATAGGTCCCTTAGCATTTTCAGAGACCAGGCAATAAAGAGGAATAAGTGGAGGAATATGCACTTGAAGAGCTAGAGAGTTGAAGGGGACACTAGCCAGTATTGTGTTCTGGAGGGGACATGAGGAGAATACCCCCAGGATGATGAAGTACTCCATGGCATCCTAAAATCAAGGAGAGAGATGGAATTAGCCTCAGCCTCTGGGAGATGCTTTTTGACCTTTACCTTGACAAGAGCACACTCAATGAGGGAGAGCCTATTCAGAGTCCTCGAGGTTTGCCTTACAGAGAAATGGCATTGTTCTCCTTCTCATGAATGGGTCCAGAGAAGGCTTTTATTTTTGTTGGATAGACAAATCAGTAGCCCTTCTGTATACTGACCTTCCTAAGTGTATCTGGAAATTCAATGGTTAAATACAGAAATATGTGAGGACAGAAGCTTAGGTTGTAATCAAGCCATGTGAACAGATCCTGTGGGTTTCTGGGAGTTTGGAAATGTCAGGACTGCACTTGGTAACATGAGAATAGTGGCATCACAGAAGGCGAGCAGAAGGCATTCCAGCAGACCAACTGAGTAGAGGGAAGACAGCAACTCAGATATTTCCCAAAGCATTTTGCACAGTTTGGGTTAGAGTAGCCTCTAAAGTACCAATGGGAAATTTTTAGTGTAAAAATTATAAATGCAATTCTTTCCTTCATGCCCTCCTTGCCTTTCTGGGAAGTAGCAATTCTGTATGATTTAAGGGAAGAAAGCAGATAGCCTCTCCCATGTGCTAGGAGCTATGAAACCAGCCTGTCTTCTGTTGAGAAAACGGCCTGGTAGTTAATGTTTATCACTGTACCTTTGTAACAAGGTTTCCCTGGCACTCTGGTACCCAGTAATGTAGATGACTTGATGACTCAAGTAATTTAGATAACAAGGACCTCCAGGTGTGACTTAAATAACTTACCAGTTTGGAAGCAAGTGTGAGTCTGTGTACATGGTGACTCGTGAGATAGAGAGCAGCTGGTAGATGTGCTCGTCAGCCAGCCTACAGGGCTGGAGAGAGTCAGGACCCGAGTCCGTTCTTTCCAGGAGTAGACTTTGTTCATCCACTGATCCAGATGAGGCTCTGCTGTGATAAATCCTGTAAACCGTGCGACTAGGTGGCAGAGTACACCATTAATTAACTGAAGAGATTATTTCATGTGGGAATCGTCCAGGTCCCATAATTATCATCTACAAAACAGCCATATAACACTTTATCTACAAATAATGGAATTCACATTTTTTAATATATCCCCATGCTCAAACTAGAACTATTCTAGAATGTATCATGCCTTTCCATAGTTTTAATTTTGAGGAAATAGGGTGTGCTCAAATTCTGGATTGAAAACTGAAGAAAACAATTGATTTTATCGTCAGACACCATTTGGTCTGTAACTGTGAGAAACAGAATCCCCTAACAACTGTGTTTCCCCATTAGATTTGTAGGCCTAATATTGTCACTGCAGTTCTGCAAGGTTTTATGGGTTCAATGCATAGACAACAGTGAAGTTTTCATAGAATAAATATATCTAATCATTTAGATTATGAATTATCAATTTTAAGATTTTATATTTCTGACTGATGTTGTTTATTTTTCTCTCTTTCTTCAATATTTAAAGTGCATATGCCACTGAGAGTTATGCATTAAGTAAGAAAATTAAAATCCCTCTTCTATGTAAAACTATTCACAGTGCCAATTCAAAGTGCCACTGCCTAGTTTATGGGTATATCAGAATGAATATCCAGAATATATGTGAATTCACAATATGCAAAGTTAAAATAATAATTATTATAATTACAGCATAGAAGTAATGAAGAAAATAATTCAACCACATTTTAAAAATGATTTTATTTTCTATGTCAAGATTGAAAGTGTAAAACCTTTCATTCTAGCCAGATGATTAGGAAGATCTAGTTTTACTGGTTATTTTTATAGTAGAATAATCTTTCATTATTAATCTATTTAAGTCTTATCTCAAGTCAGTTCACCAGTGCCAGCAATTAAAGATAGAAAATGCATGTGCTCAATTTCAAGAATTAAAAATAATGCCTTGGGAGTAAGCATGTCTTTTCTGTGGTGAATGGATTGTTGGATTTTCCAATTAAAGAAGCCTCCATACTGGAAATGAGTAGTCAATTATGAAAATTATTTTTGAATAGACAATTTACATATCCCTAATTGTGTTCATTTCTTTTGAAAGACTATGTTGGAATTTATAGTGTTTTGATTGGTTACCCCTGCATTTGTGTTATTAATACTATTGCCAACAAGGTTCCCTTATGAATGGGACTTGACTGCCCTTCTGGATATTACCTAATCATAAGTTAAGTTGCTTTATTAATGAATGAAAAATATCCATAGTGTTACTAGCAGTATTCAAAATTATTTAGACTGTACGTCTTTGGGTTGGCAGTAGCTTCCATGAGCTGCTTCCTGAATTCACATTTGGCCTTGTCTACGTTAGCCAAATGAGGAAGAGTTGAAATTCCTTATTGGAGTTCAGCCTCCTAGCCAAAACTGCAGTCACACAGTAGATCTGCTTTCATTGTCCTACAGTACTGTGACATCTTGTGATTAGTAGAACATGTCAATTTTTTATGAAAAATGACTGAAAAGTAATATTCAGTTTTTTATATTAAAGATACGCAAATACATTAAATGAGTATATTTAATGTCCATAAAATCAATGATGAAAAAAAGATATAAAAGTCATGTATAAAAATGGACACTTGTGTATACATGATGAATACATATACTTTGTAGCAACTAGCATTATGTTTGCAAGCATGTGTGGATTTAGAATGTGTCTAGAAATACATGTCATAGGAAATGCTATACCCCTTTGTGACCTGAATGTACAATTCTATAATGTATTATCTTGTTCATCTTTTGCATACTGAGCTTTCATTTTGCAGCCTAGAGTAGATAACTTTTAGGCATATTAGAAAAAATTACAAGTGAGACTGTGTGTATAGTTCAGTGGTAGAAGACTTGCCTACCATATGTGAGGGTGCAAGTAAAATCCTTCACAGGAGAGACACACACTGAGATTGATAGACACTTGATTAGACAGATTCACAAGGAGAGAATGTAAGAGGCCACCATTTCATTCCTTTAATGAGAGCTGGCCCAAACTGACTATTTCAGGAATAGACAGACAAGAACAAACTCCGCATCATGCTCTGCTCCTGTGCTTGCACGGATTATATTATTGAAGATTTAAATGTCTTGGCATAATAAGATTTAAGATTTTTTTAAGGTGACATTAGCTTTAAGACCAAGTAAAGATCATAATCAACTAGACACAATGTCCCTGTGATAAGCATGTCCTACAAAGTAATTAGTGTTGTTGGCCTCGTTTACAGCTCGTTGCTGTGTTTGACGAACAAGAGCCACTCCAGAAGATTGAGTGCCCCGGTGGAAACCCTGTGGATCGGCAGAGCCCAGACGCTTTCGAGACGGAAGTGGCTGCTCAACTGGCTGCATTTAAACCAATCGGTGGGGAAATTGTCGTAACCCCTTCTGCTCTGAAGTTAGGTAGGTAGAATTTGCTGATGACACTGTCCGTCTGTCCACTTGATTGCTAATTGCACCAACTTTCTAATTTCCTTCTCTGTGAAGTTCGTCATATTAATATCGTTCTTTATAAAAACATATGGTTTGTCCTCTAAGTTATTTTTCTATGATTCTCTGTTGCTGCTGGAGCTCAGGTAAGGAGATGTAGTTTTTATCTTGAACTCAAAGTGACTCCCAATTGCATGCCCTTGAAGAATCACACTGGGAGTCGGACTGTAAGTGATGAGGTGTGCCTGTATCCTAGAAGCATCACTGTTTTTGTAAAGTTCATTGTTTGGCAAAAGATAAGGGTTACCAAGGAATCCACACTAGAAATAAGGTTCCCTTTCTCTCGTAGGCATCCTATTTGTCTTCCTTTATATATCTTAGACAGAGCAGGAAACAGTTGGGGAGTTAGCTTTGGAATTTGAAATTACCTTTGATTTATTCAAAAAAGAACAGTTTACCTGGTGGTTTTGCTTAGAATTCCTTTTCTTAATATTTGTTTTGAAGATGTAGGGAGTGAATGTCAACACTCTTCTAAAGTTTCTGTCAAGCACCTATCTGTTTTTGCTGATATTTCTTAGGGATTAGTTTAGATCAGTTAAATAGCTGCCGTTTTTGACAATCTACTAATGTGTTAGTGTTAATCTTGTTTGGGTTATAAAGTCAATGTTATTTGGGTTGATTGTGAACGCAACATTATGGGACTACTCCTTGTGCTAGCTAGAACTTAATAAGACTTAATTCTCAGGCAGAAGGACAAACAGTGTCCCCACTTCTCAAATGGGATCTGCTTTTTTCTTAAAGAAGAACATGCTCTTAAAATTGTGACAGCTTGGCTGATAAGGAGGTTAGGTTGATACACTTGCTGTCAGTCAATCCCTGGGACCCACAAAGTGGAAGGAGACAACCAAGTGCTTTAGACATCTGCTGACTTCCACAGGTATACCTTGGAATGCATGCATGAGTACACACACACATGCTAATTCAATGGAAATATTTAAATTGTAAAAATTATACATAGTACATTTCCCCACTCATTTGAAGTTCAGTACTTAACCACTGCCCACCATGGTAGTACATGCCTTTATCCCATGACTTAGGAGTCAGAGACAGACAGATGTCTGTGAGATTGAGGCCAGTCTGGTCAACATAGTGAGTTCCAGGGCAGCCAAAGCTACATAGTGAAATGCTTTCTCAAAAATAAAATAAAATAAACTTACTGTTAAATTTATTATATATCTAAGCAAACCAAATAACCCCATTTTGTCTAGATTTTCTGGAAAGCATCTGTAAATATCCCTTTTAAAACAAACCAAATAGGAATTAATGACCTAAGGTCTTTCTAATTTTCTTGCATATTTTGGAATCAAGCTAACAAAGCAGTCTGTTAGAAAATAGATGGCGAAGGGCTGGTTGGCGGCTGCTCCTCTTCTGGAGCCAGGCTTGTGGCTTCAGCAACCTTGCAGCCCCATCGTTCATTTGCATAATGGATGCCTTTTTATCCATTATGCAAATGGTATGAGAGGAAAATTAGGCAATAAGGGAAGACGAAAGGAGAAAATTGCTCTTGCTTGTTTTAATATTCTATTTATAAGCAAGTGCTGTGGGCTTCAAAAGACTGAGACTCATGGTATCCCTGACTCTGGAAACATATTTTCACCTTTCTCTTGCGAGCTGTTTCAGGCAGGAATGTTCGTTTTTCTTCTGCTTTTTCATGGCTTCTGTGGTTGGACCATCTGATCAAAATAATGATGTTGAATCCAAGAAGAACCAACTCAAATTCTCCTCCTTTCAAAATAGAATCTATTTTTTTTCTTTTTCTTTTTTGTTATTATTTTACTACTTAAAAAAAATACCAATCCAAATTTCCACTCCCTCCCCTCCTCCCACTCCCTCCCCA
>LOJH01017528.1:12073-22242 GCA_001685095.1 Ellobius talpinus
TCTTTCTTTCTTCTTTTCTTCCTTTCTTCCTTTTTTCTTTCTTTTATCTTTCTTTCCTTCTTTGTTTTTTTATTGACTTTATCCTTTATTTTTTCTCCCCCAAACCTACATATATTTTCAAACACACTATAAATGGTTTAGACTTTTTTTTATCTCAATATATATATATTTACTGTATATCTCTCTTTTTCTGACCACATGAGTCCTTAATTTGCAAAACTATATGGCCAGAATTAAAGTCATGGCTTTGATGGCTCAATCCAACCTATTCCTTAGCTTTCTAAGAGGCTAGCTTCATAGTGGAGGTACTGGCCCAAGCCATGTTTATTGCTACAACTCTATGGACTTTCATGGTCCCTGCCACCACCAATAAGCATGCTGTTGGATATTCATAAATACCATTTAAATGTTTGGTGGCAGGGCCTCTCAAAAGAGATGCAAGGTTTTTGCAATTAACGCTGATCAGGAAGCCTCTCTTAAATGAGGCATGCTTGCCTCTACCAAACAGAGCCTACCAGAGAAAATGCTGCTACCAAAAAAACATGCTTAACTCTTTCATTTTGAGTCTAGAATTACTTCCCAAGCTCTCTCAGGTTTTATGTGGATATATTTGCCCAAGTCGACACCATTTGTTTATTGAAACTGCTTGTACATTTACCAGCTACACAAACTTGAATGGTAATAAACTATACTGATTACAATACTGTTTGGCTAATAGCTTAGGCATATTTCTACCTAACTCTTACATCTTAAACTATACCATAATTTTTGTCTGTGCTAGCCACATGGCATGATAACTTTTATCAGTAAGTCATTCTCATCCTGCTTCCTCTGTATCTGGGTGACAACTACAAACTGGGCCTTACCTTTTCCCAGAATTCTCTTATTCTGGTCACTCTTTCTATACGTCCTGTTTGGCTACTGGCCAATCAGTGTTTTATTAAACCAATAAAGGTGACAAATCTTTACAGGGTACAAGGCCATTGTCCCACACTTTCTCTTTCTTTACATTCAGTGAACCTAGTTTTATGATGAGATCTTTGATACACTTGGACTTGATTATAATGTAGTAGCCCCAATTTTTAAATAAAACTTACATCTAATCTCTAATCAAATCACATTTGTTACTCATTCAAACGATTCATTGATAAATTTCAACGGGATGATTTAACTTAAAAATCCTTAAATATTACTAAATTTGTATGTTCATGACTTGCTTCATGTTTATTTTATCTATGTAATTTTCTTTTAAAATGTCTTTTAAAACATTAGAAGTGTAAAGTCCCTATTTAGAGGCTAAAAATCTGTAAATGTCCATGGCCTGTAATTAATAATTCTCTTAATTAAATTTATGGAGATGTCTATATATTAAAATTTAGTGAAGTTACTCTGAAGTTATATTAAAAATCATTAAACACCACCATGACTTACATCTATTCTGTTGTGAGATATGAAAAATATTCTTATGACTCTCACATAGACTACTTACAACACAAGTTTGTCTTTGCCCCTAATATCTACATAAATGAAATGCTGTTTCCGACAGTTTTATTATGAGCCCAGTTTTGACCCAAATGTATTTAAATGTGTCTTCAGAAAGAAAACTGTCAGCGTAATGCTTTGAACTTACATAATTTTATTGAAAGAGCTAAATTCTATTTCTTTCCACATGTCAGGCAGGATGTCTCATGGAACATCAGAGTGTCTAACAGAAGAGAATGGTTGAGCTGTCAGTGACAGCTAAGGCAGAAGTAAATAGATTTCCTACTTAAGATCTGGGTCTGTCAGTGCTGTCAGTTTTGTCTTTCATGATATGCTACCCATTTTCAAACCTTGACAAGTCTTTTCCTTGCCTTATACTGACTTTATTTAAACTCATGGTGATTAATTCAGACCCAATGCAGGAGTGTGCAATAAGTTTAATAACTTTCTATTCTGGAAACCATGCTTCCCTACCTATCACAGAAATTGTAGAGATACTCCATTCCAAGGAATCTTACATGAAGACTACCCCAGGGCCCTACACTTCATTTCTTTCTAATGTCAACTATATTGTTTAAAATGTTGACAGAATTCATGAAGTATATGCCCTTCAGTACTGCCAGAATGTGAATGTATTTTTGTTGTTTTAATTCAACTTTCAGCAGTTAACTTGGTTTGATGATACATATCTTTAAGCTTAAGCTCTCTAGAAACTTTGTACACTTATCCCCTAAGAAGGTTCATTCTTCTGAATTTTTTCTCTACACTCACCCTCACCTCTGTAAAAGATATATTGTTCTTTCACAAATGATTATATTGCCTAGTTTATTAATAAATTTAGCATATATTGGCATCAAAATTCTCTGTATGTACAAGATTCCATCAAAACACCCATCCAAATGCCTGCAAACAATCAAAAGCAGAGCAAATCCAAAACGCATATTGAATAAATGACTACTAAACTATATGTCTCTTGATCTCTTTTCTCATTTTTCCAAATCTTTGATTTTCATATTTTCCTTTTCTCTTCAAGCACAGCCTTTTTTCCCCAGAAATTTCTATCAGTTGTTGACTTTAAGTTTAGTTTTATGGAGAAATAGATTAAGTTGATGTTTCCGTGCTTTTGCAGAAATCAACTCATATTCATTTTTTTCAGCCCTACAGCCTGCCTGAATTCTGAGGAACGGGTCTAACCTATTTGTATTTCTTTCCTTTTCTACTGGTTCCCATATCTTCCAACCAAGAAAGGATACAGCTTTTGGAAGTGTTTATTTTTTCTTTTTAATTAGAACAGGGTTCCCTTTTTCTAAGACTCTGATCTGTAGCATACTTTCAAAGAAATGAAAATAAATGCCATCAACCAAAATACTCCAAAATAATATCAAATTTCATCAAAACCATCTCTGTTCTCCTTGCTTCTTTGAACCCAATGGCATTTTCTATCTTCCTTCGAAATAAGTCTTAAGAATATTTCAATATACTTATTGTTTTCAATTTTCTTTCTTTTCTTTTATTTCAACTCACATTTAGCCCACCTTCTTACTCAGCAGCATCCCAAGTGGTATTCACATTATGAAGCCCAATACTTAATTTTTAAATCCTGACTTTGAAAATTAACAGAATAGGAATTGAGATTTTTTTCAAAAGAATATTTTAAACTCTGTGATGGGTAATAAAACATATTTCTTCTAAAAACTAGTTGAAAGTCTTTATCCTGCATTTCTGGTATTCTCAAATAATTATGATGCTCTTAATGGCAGTGTGGCATAGCTTAGTTCTTAAAATTGCTTGCCCCCACTTTTTGCTTTAGTACATGAAGATTTGTCAACTTGTATATTTCAATGCACTATCATCATTCACATTCATGCCTTCAATGTCTGTTTTAAATTTAATCTAGCCAAGACAAGGTACTATTTGTAAGTTGCCTTTCACAAAACAATAATACATATCGTTTTGTGCATTCAAAAATATAACACCAGGCTTCTTAATTCTCATGTCAGAAATGATGCATCTTTTTCTAGTTTTTCCAAAGCAGACACTTAGGTACTCTGACTGCAGTGCTGCAGTGTTGGGTTCTTTTAATTGCCTGTTTGCTTGCTTTATGTGAATTTGTGTTTTTCCTAAATGTATTTATTTATCATTTGCACAAATAGTACGTGTAAAAGCCAGAAGAATGTGTCTGAAACCTGGTACTGGAGCTAAAAAGGTTTTGAGCTTCTATGTGGATGCTCAGAATCAAATGTGGGTCCTCTGGAAAAGAAGCCAATGCTTTTAACCACTGAACACATCATTCCCCCTTTAAAGGCATAGCAAATACTCAATGGTAATAACAAAAGAAGTAGGAATGAAACAAGCACTCTCTGGGATTCATAGACAACTTAAGGTATTCAAACTGTCTCTGAAAGGAAATCATGTGAAACTTAGTAAAAAAAATTCCTAAAAAAATATATGATGCATGAATATATAGTAAATGAAGGCCCATCAGTTTACCTATATATTCTAAATATGAAATGTCCATAAAGGGAGACAGAAAATAGGCAAAATTTAATGTGATAGATGCAAATAAATAGTTTATGTTGATTATATATCCAAATCACTTCTAATAGCCTCATTGTTTATCATACTACAGAGTTAAACTAGTCACATGAACAATGGTAATAATATAGTTTGTAAGTACATAGTTTGAAGAATAAATGAGTGATGGTTTGAAACAGTTTCTGAAAGGATACAAGGAATAGAGAAATATTATTAAAATATAATACTTTCATATTTATCTGTAACAAACGTAATGTTTATAGCATGTGTCTATTCCTGTTTATGAATGAAAATTTTAACTCTCTGCAAAGTGTAAGGATTACATGAGAAGTACCATGTCGTGTTCAATGCCAACAGCTGTGCCTGAAATAAAACTGGCATTCAGTGGAATTAGTTGAAACATAAAAATATAATAAATATGAAAGAAACTATTTATTGGAACATTTAATATATGTTGTTTAAATCAATTGAGAGCAGGCTAAGTCATTGTGAGAAACCGAAAACTATTATAAATAAGAGAAAAAGGAAACGCAGGAGTCCATGTTGCCTTTCACTGTAAAATGGTTAGGTGCTAAACATAGACTGTTGAGTAGCCTTATCTTCTTCACTGAAGTTGACTTTTATATGCTGACATTCTTTTGACAACAGCTGTCAGCCAATGTCTGATTCACCTGAGAATGGAGCCTAGGTGGGTAGGTGGTCCTGTCATTTATTAAATGTCTCTGCATGTTGTATTTCTGTGTTTAACAATGAAAAATAAACATGTTATTTTTCAAAACATGATTATTTACAATATTTAATTTGTTTAGGGACTAATAAATTTTAGGCTATGCAACATATAATTCTTTTTAGTATTCAAACTAGTTTTAAGTCATTTGGGGTTCTCTTTATGTAGTAGTACAAACTGCTCTGGAAGCCATAAACTGCTAATCTTCGCTGCCCTTGTTCTGGGAGTGCACCTCCATCACTAAAAGTTTTCTTACAAATCAAATGAAATATATAGATAGATAAGATGAATGTAACAAAAATTACTAAATGTTCAGTGATCTATATTTCCTAAACTATAATTAATAAACAGCCCCTATCCCAGTATTTCCAACTACTTAAAAGTTACTTTTATGCTGACTAAGTTAAATTAGAATATTAATAAACATATTCTCAGATTTGATTTAATCCTAATGCATTGAAATTATTTTTATAATAAACTACGATGGCCAGGTTCCTAACAGACTTTGAAAATCTATTCAGAAGAAGATAAATAAATTAACAGTTCCAGTTCATAGAAAGGTTTATACCTTCATCACTACTGGATTTTTATGTATCTAAGGGATTAGACTATTTTTTCATTTGAATTTTCCTACCATTTTGAATCCTAAGGATATGACAAGTATTCATTAAGTACCAAGTAACTATATTTCTATTTCTAAACTCTGGTTTTCTTTGTATTATTTTTATATGTAAGACATGTATGTCAGTGTTTTCATATTAACTTTAGTCAGAATGAAACAGCAAAGCATCTACTTTACTTGGCTATAATCTTCAGAATGAACCAGCAAAGTATCTTCTTTAGTTGGCTATAATCTACTTGACTTACACTAAAAATTTTTCTACTGTTTAAATCTTAAACTCTGAAGTAAGAGAAGTAAGCTGGGCATGGTGACTCATGCCTTTGATCCCGGCACTCAAGAAACAGACACAGGCAGATCTGTGTTCTTACCTTTATGGGGTTTGTGTTTTGTTCCATGATTTCTGTGGTCCTCTCTCATTCTTAGGAGAGGGGAGATTTGTGTGTTGCCTGGTAGGGAATATTTCATCTTCACATGACTGAAGGAAAAACAAAATCCTTCTAACCATTATGCATTTCCCAATCTTGACAAAATATAATTTGCCCTTGTGATTTGCACATATAATCTCTTCTGAAAATGTTGAAATGGTGATTAATTCTCAGCATAAATTAAGAAGAATGTCCCAACCATAATACAGCAAACTGTGATTTAACCTTTTTACTTTACAAGTCTCATTGAGAACATTCTTTCCATTCTCAAGATTTATTTTTCAAATGATATGTTGTGAAAATTTATACTCATTTTCTCAGTTCTTTTTTCCCTTGATATGTGCATTTCTTTATAAATAACTTCTCCTTCAGAAAGTTACTACATATGCAAGCACACGATGCTTTCTGTCACTAAATAGAGATATTGTATCTTCTTTCCTCACATTCCTTTTACATAAATATGGTCAATTCACTATACAAATTTACATCCTCCTGGAATGACAAAAAATCAAAATTCATTCTGTTCTTGTAAGAGTCAAAATGAATATAAGTAGACACATACAAATGATCTTCATGCTTCTTCAGATTAAAAGCAAGAATTTAAGAATAACTTAAATACTAGATGTACATATATTATTACACATGTAGAATTGAAACATGTTTAAAAATTTCCTTTGTATCCTTTAAAACAGACATGTCTGTATTCCAGAATAAGACTTTTGCTTATGTATACTCAAATGTTGTTCTCAATTGTAGTAATCTTTATAACACTTAGAAAATTCATGTGGATCTTACATATAACACATAAATATATTTAGGAGCCAAAATCAGAGAAAATATAGGTTTATGTTATAACTTTAATGAAGATCTTATATCTGGGCCCTGCCACCAGTAGGTGATTATTAATATTTTTAATTCTTTGCATGATATGTGACATTGAAATTTTTCCTTCTTTTCATAAGTATATATCAAATTCATAAATGTAGTTAATTAGTTCTACAACTCTGGTTAGAACAGATAGGGATATTTCCATAAATACATAAGCATCATTTCCTATTGTCTTTTATTTCTCCAATGAGTTTTAAATTCTTTTGTCTATGCTTATACGGGTAAGAGACACGTGAGCTTTTGTTCCTCTGAAATCACATATGCCAAGGAAGAGTACTCTGACTGATTTGATGCTGTCTACCTCTGTGACAATATCAGGCTGGAAACCTTTCTGCTTGTCTATCGATCTACACATTTAGATGAGTTTGACAAGCATGCTATTTTAGCAAGAAATAATACAAAAAGGAGGAAAAAAATCCTTCATTGTATTTTAGCCTGGGGCTGTTCAGGGCTGCAGCCTATGGGAATTGGCTTCTTTATAAGATGCAATTGTTGTCTAAGCTGAAATCTCCAATAGACCTGGAATTACTTACAATTACAATGAGTTAGATATGACCTCAAGGTAGGATTTTATATTAACTGGATAACTGATTGTTGTTATGTGAAAAAGACACAAAAGTGCTAGAAATTGCAAATACATTGAGCTGAATAAAGGAATCTGATCTGTAATCTAATACTCAAAATAAGTCAGTATTCTGCATGTTATTTTTTATTCTTGTGCTGGGTTCTTGCAGTATGCTAATCTTAGAGATTTGTCTCTAGAAACTTTGTTCTCAGTTTTGATTGGACATTCTTTAACATTTTTATTATGACTTGGTTTTGAAATATTTAAAATCTCATTCAAAATTGATCACACATGTTGTTTCATGTTATTTTTACTTGTGTTCCTGGTTATTTTGTCTGCATATGTCTGCACATCCTATGCATTCAGTGCTCATGGAGGCCAAAAGAGTGTGTTGGGTACATTGGAACTAGAGTTGCAGACAGCTCTAAGCAACCATGTGGGTGCTGGGAAGCAAACTCATGCCTTCTGAAAAAGCAACTGCTACCCCCAACCACTGAACCATCTCTGTAGTCTCCATACAATGACCATCCACTTAATGTATGCTGCTTGTATGATGAATAATAATTTTCCCTATGTCCAGGTTAACATGGGAGCATATTTTGATAAAATAATTTCACATTTTTAACTTTAATTCAAATGATTTTGTCTATGTGGCATTTTCTTTAGTAGTTGAACAAAATTTAAATATTTAAATTCAAAATATTACATGTTTCAAAAAGTATTGATAGTTAATACACTATCTTATTTCATTAGTGAAATCAGAGTGAATAACCTAATTTGCTAAAAATACTGTTGACTAACTCATAGTGACACATGCCTTTAATCCCAACACTCAGAAGACAGAAGTAAGTGGATCTCTATGAATTCTAGGCCAGCCTTGTATAGATAAACACCCTTTCTCAAATAAACAAATACAAAGCCACGCAGGACCAACTTATTAAAGTAAGCATCTAATTGAGGGAAGGAGTTTTAAAATAGATAACATTTAAAATATATTGTGTATAAATTATTTCAAAATAAATTTCTATAGCTCTTTGGCTTAAGTGCTCTATTATGAATGCACATATTGGGGTCAGGCCATGGCTCACCCTGTGAAAACTCCATCTGTCAATCCTGGTAACCCATGTATTATTCCCAGGACTCATGTGGTGGAAGGAAGGAAAGGACTCCTACCAACTGCCCTTTGATCTCCACATGTGTCTCATGGCATGTGTTCTCCTCCAATACACACAGAATAAGATAAATGAAAGTGTAAAAGGTTTCAAAGCTTCATATTGCACTATGGGTTAAAGTTGACTACTGTATATTCATATTTATGGTACGTATATACAAAAGTTTTCATAAGCATAATTGTTTAAATATTGTGAAATGAAATGGTCTGTCATGGTGGACTGATAGCAATTATACTTACCAACTGTGATAAGCAAGAGGATTCATATCAGGGCTTGATGTTGTGTGGCTACACGCCCAGCCCTCAAGAGACTGTGACAGGAAATATCAGTGGAAATGTTTGGTTACTTTCAGGAAAAGACACCGTTGTCCTTTATCTTGTGATAGCACATCTATTTCGAATAATATTGTGAACTATTAGAATATCCAAAAACATGCCTCAATTTCAAGCAACAGTTATTTGCTGAAGAAACATTTCTATGCTCATTGTACAAAAAGTCAAAGTTGAGTCCTGTAAATGTTTGACCCTAATGAAAACAATCAATATCAACTTTAAGGGAGGTAAATACTTGAAATAGTGTGTTATGAGTCACTAGCTGACAAAACTCACCTTACTTTTTGCTAAAAGTCAAAACTGTAGTTCTATATCACTTAGAACATCAGCATAATATGGTATCAGTGCCATTTGAAAAAGAATTGTTTGTATAAAAATTGTATAGTTTCTCTATAATGTTTAATACGTTAAGTCATGTAAGAAATCTACTGTTCAGTAGTTCTGGCATTATTATTTCAATTAGCTTAATGATAAATTAGTAAAACTGACAGTAGACAATATGCTTATATGGTCACCCATATTTTATTTCTATTTTTTTAAACAATTCTTGAAAAATAAACTAATTTTTAACTTCCTTGTAGATGAAATCATGAATGTTCTTTCTTGTCTTCTAAGCAGAACTTTAGGGACTCTACTAACAAAATGTCAAAAAAGTGTAAACATTTAGCTCCATAGTACAAACCTTAACTTCATTCTTATCCATTTTTCTTTATCATAATCACAAATAGATATTGCCCTTCCTCTAGCCATCTCATATGTCATATTTGTTACTTCTCTTAAAAATGCCTCAAGGCTAAGTAAGGTAGGTGTTGCATATATTTTTAAGTACACAGAATGAGATCTTGGGCACAATATAAATTGTTATTTTCGAGACATTTTTCTTTCTTTTTGTTTTCTTTCTTTTTATACTTTTGAAAAGCAGGATTTTTTCCTGATACAATATTAAAAGTTATTACAGTATTTCTCTATATAATCAAATATTCCAAACTGTCTCTTTTAGCTCATATATTGTATATATATTGCATGTGTGTAAAATATACACACATACAATATATGTAATATGTATATAATATATTATATAAAAATACAACATATTATATTACACACACACACGCAAACACACATATAGCTTTTTGGAAATTTATAATACCAGGTCAACATCAGCTACAGAATAAACTGTGTAAAGGAAATGGTAACGAAAGGCAAAATCATGTCAAATGGATCAAGTATGAAAAATTGTTAAGTACAAATTCTTCAGACTGAATATTGTTTATTTTCTAATATATTTCTGCACATGATATGGTCAATGCCTATATTGGTAAGAGCTTCGATTTTCTCAAAAGTTGATCATGTACAAGAAGTCAATGCATTATCTTGCATATCACCATAGAACCTTCAGCTGGCGATGGATGGAGATAGAG
>LOJH01017529.1:7265-22242 GCA_001685095.1 Ellobius talpinus
GAACACGGGATTTGATAGTTAAACCTGACACACCAATAATTTCAATACCTACAGAAATATACCTGAGAGGGACATCACTGAGTGTACCTTCACCGTACTCCTGGTTTCTTTTCTGCTTCTGTCCCATGGAAACCTGGCTCCAGGGTAATCATCTTGACTGATGGACCTGAAGGGAAAGGACGGTACAACATGGGACCATCACTTTCACTTCTTATCACGCGCACTCGGCAATTGATGTTCTTGGCATCTTTCCACAGTCTCCCAAGAGTCAGGATTATTCCGGGGCTCTTTGAGCCCTCTTGTCTTTTGAGATGGTGACAGTCTATCTTGACAACTCAAATCAAGTCACTGGGTACCACCCACAGGCTACCGATACAGCCTTTCAGCAAGTTCTATGGGAACCAAGAAAGAATGAGATTGCAGGCATCAGTTTTCATTCAACGCTGTCGCTATTAAGTTTATTGCAGTATTTAAAACCCATCTCTGAAAGATCCAGCTCTCCCTCAGCCAAGCTAAAAGTAAATGAGAGACATGGCAGATGCTAGAGGACAGTGACACATCTTGATGTACGTACTGGTGCTCTGAGCCACAGTGTTCGCTCCTGTGGCTTCAGTTATCCATAGGCAACTGCATTCTCAGGGTATTAAATGGAAAATTCCAAAGGATGGGAGAAAGAACACATCAGTTATTATGTTGCATTTTATGGTGGCACTATTTTTATGTCATTGTCATCAGTGTCTTATTGCGTCGAATTACAAGTGAGACTCTATCACAGAAACGCATATATAGCAAAAACAGCTCATGTGGGGGTTCCGTGATATTCAAGTTCTCAGACATTTAGCTGTGGGGGAGTTTGGAGACTATGAGCTGCCAGTGAGGGAACCTATGTATTATTAAATTCATAGCATTATACATAAGCACTGAGTATTGGAGACAAAGTATTAGAAAAAGAAGGTATCACAAAAGCCAGAGTGATTCATGGAAAACTATAACCGAAGGACAGAATGGAAGTTGGACTTAGAACTATCTGTGAGGTTAGTGCTTAATACCACTGGAGCTATAGCTTAGGACCTGTGTTGTAATGCATTCAGTTCTCATCAGATGAGGATGCTAAAGAACAGATAATGCAGCTTCCAAAGTTGACACAGCTTAATGTATGAAAAAACGAGCCCAACCTTGACCGGCCCCTTCCTGGAGCTTCTGTTCTTTTTAATAGCTACATGGAGGCTGCTTGTTCGGGGGGGCTCACCTACAGAGGCAAAGTGAGAAAAACACAAACTGTGTGATGAACCCCAGGAATTGGGAAGCAGCAGAGAGTGGAAATCAAAGGGAAATTTCCAGGGAAGAGTGGCAAGAGCCCATTGACATGACAAGCATTTGCTAACATCTGAACGTATTTCCTGATTAGCAGAGTAGAAAACTCACAAAGTTCAGACATCACCACCTAGTGCACATCAACGGATGCTGAGGATTGCCAGTGTTCAGTGTTCTGCTATCCTGTCTTCCTGTCTTCTTATATTTGCTTCAAATATGCACCTACTTGTGGAGATGAAGTTTTGTGACATTCGGATTTCGTCCTTGGTAAATTTCGTAACCTTAATGTCTGAATTAGTAAAATGTAATGGAACCCTCTTTTACTGCACACACACTTTCAGAGTGCTTTTTAATGAAAAAGACCACCATAGTTCTGCCATTGTTTATTAAGCGTTTAGCCTTGAACGTTAAAGTTATGTCTCCTTTTTGTAAATTGTGAAGCATGTCTGATTTTGGTTGAAATCATTTTATTCATTTATGACTTCTTTCAAGATTATGTATAAAAAGTCTAAGTTGTATTTATTCCTTAAGCTTTTAAATATTTTATTTCAAATTTCAGCTTGGCTTGCTGCTTTAATTATTTCTTTTATTTTTTGTGATTATAAGCACATCATTTCCCCTTTTTCTCCCTCCTTCAAAACCCTACCCCAACTCCCCCTTGCTCTCTTTCAAATTCAGGGCCTCCTCTCTCAGCAAGTAATTATTGTGGCATACATGCAAGTATGTGTGTGTGTCTGTGTGTGTGTGTGTGTGTGTGTGTGGTGTTCCTAAGCATAACCTTCTCGGTCTATTTAATATTAATTGCATGTATGTTTTCAGAACTGACTATTTGGGATTGAATACCCAGTTGGTGTGCTCTTCCCTGGGGAAAGCTTTCTTCCTCTCTCAGTATTTTTTATTTTCCTATAGCTCTTTGTATAGGGTTGAAGTTTCATGGTCTCTTTCCTGCCCACTTTGAAGTGTCTATCGTTGTCCTGTCCAACCAGTTTTTAGGGAGTCCTGATGATAGGATGTATGGGCTTAGCTTCTGACATTATGAGGAGACAGTTTCACAGCAAACTCGCTGATCTTCAGGCTCTTACAATCTTCCCACATCTTCGTTTATAAGATGTGACAAGAAATTCAAATCTTGGATCATCCTAGGAACAAAAGACCTAGTTGGGCTCTTGTGGAGAAGTCTAACTGAAGCTTTACCACATCATCATTACTTTAGCAAGACAGAGAAGGAGAGGGAGGGAGAGAAGAGATTGAGAGAAAGGGACAGAGGAAGAAAAAGAGCTTGAATGAGCACTGGCTTTCTTCCCTTCTCGTACTCATGAGGCAGATACTTGTCCAAGAGCAATGTTTTGGTCTTAGAGATGGCTGTCCCTGGTGCCCATGAAGGATGCTAAAGTCGGGTCAGTGTTAGACCTCGTCAAAGCGGCATTTTAAATCATTCTCATGTGACATTTCCACATCCCTCAGTCAGTGCACTTCACTTGGAAGCATCACACAGGAGAGGCAACTGCCTGCATTTCCTCCGCAGCCACTATGCACTGTCGCCCTGTGACTGAGGATGGGTCTCTGAGGTTTCCTGAAACTCAATGTCCATGGTGGAGCAAGATCACAGTGAAAACTGGGAGTGGTTAAACCAAACAAGGTGACATCGGGCAGTTACAGACACACACCAAAAAATCCTTTATTTCTCCTGTCCTTTCCCTATTAGGCAAGGTTTTTTTTCACTTTCTTTGGGAGAACAAAGTTCATTCATTCCAGAAAGCTTTGTTTGTTGGCACTGCCAGTTCAAGGCATCATCCTGGTCTCATTGTAACTCCTGTCTAGTGGAAACTGGATTAGCATGGCAATGAATTAGTATGTCCAGGAATAAGTGTTGGTACATAGAAAATTAAAGAGCAAAATCTCTTTGAAGAAAGAGATGTGCAAGTAGCCTTGATGGGAGTCTTACCTGATGGGTGCAAGCTTGCCAGACAGGGAAAGGGAAGTGTCTGTCATCAGTAAGGGTAATTCTTGGTCTGTGGTAGTGAGGATATTGTTAGTGGTTGGTGTGAACGTCCCGCACAGAAGACAGATGTTATTTTAAAATGCCACTTCCTCTGCAGAGCCCTTTCTGGGTCCTTTACACAGGAAACCCTTGCCGCTTTAGCACTGTGATTGCACCACATCTGTGGGTCTCTTTGACATTTACTACTTCCTGCTTTACATTAGCGATGCTATATTTGTGTGCATATTTTACTTTGATTACACTACTTGCAGGATGATGGTCTACTGCCGTGTGGTATTCTTCACAGCTCCATCAATTTAAAAGTACATACTTGTGCATATGTGTGTACATGCAGTTTATACTTATGCATTATACAGGCACACAGACATTTGGATAAAATCCAACATATTTCACACTGTCTGTCTTCATAACAGTGGGATGTTTCATTCTTTTGATAGTGCACGTGATGCTGGGGAAAAGGCATATCTTTGGGTTCAATAGGTCATCACACACTAAGCATTAATAGGTGTGTGTCACTCCCACCTTTATCCATGAAAATCACTGGAACAGTTTTTGATATTGCTGTAAAGTAATGGATTTCTCTAACACTATTGATTCTTCTAGGACAGAGAAATGGGGCTATCTTGTCTAGAAAACCCATTCAACTTAGATTTCCTTGGGAAGCATCCAGGGCTAGGTAAGGAAGTAGAGAGCATTGTGATTTAATGATAACCAGCCACCGAAAGGAGTGTCCATGACCATGAATGGGCTGTTGGTCAATTCAAGATTGGGGACACTTAGAGTTCCTACAGTGAACAAATGGTTTCAAGCCTGGTTACCCGAGTCAGATACCAGAATCTACTCTCAAAAGCCTACTGTGGACCTTACATCTGTAATCTCAGCACTCGCACAGGGAGACTGAGGGTAGACACAGAAGTTCATACACGCTCGCAAACCAGCTCACCTAGCATATTAAGTGTGACAGAAACAAGAGAGACTCTGCCTACACAAAGGGGAAGACGGAGTTGACTGCTGAAAGTAAACCGCTCCTCTCCTAAGTTTCTTCTCTAAGCAAATAACATCTGACAGTTCTCAGGAAGAAGCAAAAGTGGCAGGGAATTCAGCCAAACAGTACTGTTTTATGGAATGGAGCAATATTCTTCCCATTCACGTTAGTAGCTGACAAGGTAGTCACACTTTGTTTTGTAACTAGTAACTTGCAGTTATATGAAAAATGACCCCTAACTACCCAATTAAACCTTCTTAGTGCTCATAAGAAAGAACTGAACCTGGCATAAGGCCATTGCTTTGATCATATTGGTGGGTAGGATGAATGCTTAGACATGTAACTGTGTGTCATGGCTAACCTTCATTGTCAACTTGATGATGGGATCCAGAACCATTCTGGGCATGGCTAACCTTGATTGTCAACTTGAAAAAAATCTAGAACCATTCTGGAAACAACTAACCTTGATTGCTAACTTAAGATCTAGAATCATTCTGGAAAAAAAAGTCTCTGGGCATGTCTATGAAGGATTATCTGGATTAGCTCATAAGGCTAGGTAGAGACTCATTCTAAATTTGATCATCACCATTCCACAGTCTAGGGTCTCAGAGTAGATAAAAAGGTGGACAAGAGCTGGGAACCAGCATTTTCCCTCTCTGCTTCCTGACTATGCAGTGTGACGAGCTGCCTCCCATCCCTGCCACCTTGACTCCATTGTTGTGAAGAAACAAACCCTTGAACTACTAGTGTTTCCTTACTTGAGTTGCCTTTCTATGGCTATAATCAAACACCATGACCAAAAGCAACTTAGAGAGGAAGAGGTTTATTTGGCTTCCACATCCCAATCACCATCCACCATGAAGAAAGTCAGAGCAGTAATTCAAGGCAGGAACCTGGATGCTGGAACGGAATCAGAGGCTTCTGCTTCTTGAGGATACTGCTTACTGGCTACTTTCTCATGGCTTGCTTAGGATACGGTCTTAGCAACCCAGAGTCAGATGGAGTGGGTGATGGGTGCTGTTATTGCCCAGCAAGGTCTAGGCCCTCTCACATCAATCATTGATAAAGAAAATATACTATGGACACTGCTAAAGGCCAATTTGATGGAGGAAACTTTTCAGTTGAGGTTCCTTCTTCCCAGATGTGTATATTGGTGTCAAGTTGGCAAAACTTAGCACAGTTGCTTTCATCAAGTATTTTGTTGCATCCTTGATACAAGGAGCTATTTCACTGGGAAGCTTAATTTGGGTATAATAGAAAGCACTTTTCTTTTGTTTGTGGCTTGCAATTCTATTAATCATTCCAAGCCTGTCATCTCCTTGTTATGTCAACATTTATCTCTTCTATTCTTTAAAATTAACTTGACAGGGTCCCCTAGCTTTCCAGTCCTGAGATACGAAAACTTACTGCTGTCGTTAGAATGAGTCTGCCAAAATTCATGTGTTGTATGAAGAGTTGGGACTTTCAAGAGTTATTTCACTTATGAATGCTCTGTTCTGAGAAAAGACTAATGGTGCTATCACACGAGTGGGTTAATTATCACTGCCATGGTCTAGTTTCCAGAGGAGTGGGTTAGTTACCACAGGAGTGGCTTAGTTATCACACAAGTGGGTTAGTTATTACTGGAGGGGGCTAGTTATCACAGGACTGAGTTGGTTATCACAAGAGTGAGTTAGTTATCACAGGAGTGGGTTAATTAACATAGGAATGGGTTAGTTACCACAGGAGAGGGTTAGTTATCACAGGAGTACATTAGTTATCACTGGAGTGAGCTACTTAACACAGGAGTGGGTTAGTTATCACAGAAGTGGGTTAGTTATCACATGAGTGGGTTAGTTAACATAGGAATGTGTTAATTACCACAGGAGTGGGTAAGTTATCACAGGGGTGCATTAGTCATCACTGGAGTGGGTTAGTTATCAGAGCAATGGGTTGGTTGTCACAAGAGTGGGTTAGTTATTACAGGGGTGGGTTAGTTAGCATAGGAGTGCATTAGTTATCACTGGAGTGGGTTAGTTGTCACAAGAGTGGGTTAGTTATGACAGACATGGTTAATTATCACAGACATCAATTTGGGTGGATTTCTGATAAAACAAGGAGTTTGGGTCTTTCTCTCTTACTCTCTGGTATTTTGTGTTGGCTTTCTTAAGAGCAAAGACTTTTACTAGAGTCCTGAACCTTGGGCTTCTCAAAATCTAAAATAGAAGAAATCCATTTCTTTTATTTATAAATTATCCAGTGTGTGGCATTTGCTAATAGCAAATCAAAACTGATGTTATGTCAATTGATCCTATTTTAAAACCAGAGCTTCATGTTGATCTTGTGCTTTTCTCCTCTCTTCAACTGTCACGAGAGCAGACAAGATCCTGTGTGCTTGGGTTATAAAGAGAAGCAAAATTTTTTCTTTATGCTCTCATTCTTTCCCCTTCTTTGGTCAAGTTCCTCTAGCTTTCCTGGATGTCCTAGCTTGGTTTCTATTGCGGTGGCAAAGCACTGATCAAAACTAACTTGGGGAGGAAAAGATTTTGGTTCAACTTACCCTTCTACGTAGCATCCATCATAGAGGATAGGGAGGTGTTTAGTTTGCTCTCTATTGCTATGATAATACAGCATGCCCTAAAGCAACATTGTGAGGAAGTTTACTGGGCTTATCCTTCCTGATCACAGTCTATCATGAAGGAAGTCATGGCAAGAACTCAAGGCAAGAACCCGGAGGCAGGAACTAAAGGAGAGGCCACTGGCTTGCTACCCCTAGCTTGCTCAGTTTTTTTCTTAAACAACCAAGAAAATACCTCACAATCATGCCTGATGGAGTCAGTCCCTCCTGTGAGATTCCTTCTTCCCAGGTATGTCTAAATTTGTGTCAAGTTGGCACAAATAACTATGACATTGTTTGATTCTGGCCAGGAAGAATCGAAAGCCCCTTTCACTTCCCCATCTTTGATTGGCCTTCTGGTGTTAGGAGGAGAACAGGTAAGAATACAAAAATAAAAAAAAGAAAGACTTAGTTGAACTGCTATCACTCTTGTCTGGCATAGTCTTTAGCGTCATCAATTCTATTTGTACTATATTTGATAGGATATCAGTTAATGGTGAGCCACTAGTCCAACTAGTGTCTAGGTTCAGCATCCTGTACCAGCGTTCATTTTGTTTTTATTTCTCATAAGATGATATAGTTTATTCCAAAGCAGAATTTTGGAAGATCCTGCCTACTACATTAATGCCTCCATACGTTCTTTGCTCTGTCTGAATTGATCTAGCAGCCTCCTGACCTCTGTGTAGTTTCCACACATCCTGACATAAAGACTTAGAGCCTCTGTGTCTTTGCCCTCTTCGAGGGTCAGAGGGACTATGTTTGGAGGCAATGATTACAATTTCTTCCCAGAAACAGGATGTATCCCAGACCAGTCTCACATTCATGGACTGCTGCTATCAGTGTCCTACTCTGGATAGCAGGACGACTTTGGAGTAGTCCTTAGCAGAATTCAAATAGGCCCTCAAAATTCAAAGAAACATGTGCCAAGGTCACTCAGAAATCTTTCTCTGTTCCTTGTCTCTGTCTTGATAGACGTAGAATATGCTGCATTTTCTCAGATCCAGCGAGCACTTAGCTGAAGAATTGAGTCAGTTCTGCTTTCTTAGCATTGTTCTAGGATCTAAAATTTCTTCTTAAAAGTCCCTGTTCTGCCTAGGGACTCCAATTAACTTCAGTGGGGAAAGTGTTGGAGGAGGGGCCGCTTCTTCATTCTCGGCCGCCTGGCTAGCTTAGACTCAAAATAATCACACAGAAACTGTGTTAATTAAATCATTGCTTGGCCCATTAGCTCTAACTTCTTATTGGCTAGCTCTTACATCTTAGTTTAACCCATTTCTAGCAATCTGTGTATTGCCACGAGGCTATGGCTTACCTGCTAAAGTTCCAGCATGTCTGACTCTGATGTTGGCTCCATGACGGCTCTCCAACTCTGCCTTCCTCTTCCCAAGCTATAGGCTCAAAGCAGTTCTGTATTAATTAACCAATAAAAGCAACCCATAGACAGAAGGACCTCCCACACCAGGAGAGCTGCCTTCTCCCCTTGCATCTGCATTCCTCAGCTACAAGAGTTTGTGTTCGCTATGTCCCTACTGTAGAAGGAATGAGGACAGTGGCCACTGAAGGAGGTTTCCATTTACATTGCCTGAGGAATATATCTGGTCCTACCTCTTGAGGTTCTTTAGTGACTTGAGATTTTGGAGAGTCTACAATTTGTGCCTTCAACTATAAGTCTTCATTGTTTATTTAAGAGAAATAGAATTCACGCTGTATGTACGTGAACTACTCAAGATGGGTTTGGTTTGTGAGAGCAAAATGAAACCTTGGGTCTCTTCTGTTCCTCCTTTGTCCAACATGTCAGATATGGAGGGACAATGCATTTAGAATCTTCCAGATCAAAATGCCCAGTTAGCAGAGGCATTGCAATGCTTTCCCTCCCTGTTTGCACTGAAAATTTTCCAGTTTTTTTTTATCACAGTATCCACTTGTGACCTTTAGTTTGTTCTTGCTTCTTGTTTTTGGGTTTATCAAGAATAGGAACAACTGTGATTCTGCAGAAATGGGTCCATTTACAAGAGTCTACTGGGGGCATGCCACTGCCCTAGCTCCTGTCAACTGCCTCTTCTCCATTAAGAGCCAATGCCTTTCTTCCTTCTTCCTCTCAAATGTCCTTTGGGACTGTCCACAATATGTCTTAGGCAGCACAACTGTTTTTTGTGCTTTACTGGAAATAGGCTCAGTGCTGACGGGATCTGACCTATTGGTGGGTGGAGGGGAATGACGGGTCAACACTGCCTTTGACCCTTTGTTCTGCAGACTTACTTCATAGCTGAGCAGTCAAATTTTTATTTAAACTTCCTTTTTCCTAGGCCTTAGATCTATCCCTTACCTTGGAGCATGTCCCCTTCTCTGATCTCATACATTTTTATTTTATTTGATACTCGATGTTATGCTTGGATTATAGGGTTTCCATTCGGTAAAGGTTCTGTAACAAATTGTTCTTTTGTACAATTGCCAAATAACTCAGACTAAAAACATATTGGGGAGGAAAAGTCCAGATAAAAAATGAAATTAAGGCAAAATTAGGGGCCTGCTAATAAAGTCAAAAATTTCTTGACACTTTTAGTCAATGCAAAAATAATTGTGGGAATATAAAAGGATTTTTATGGTCAATTATTCTTGTCTTAGTAAGTGTCTATAATCATAACCCCCCTCAGAATAGGCAGTAATCTTTACAGAGAGAAGTGGAACTTCCCACAGAACCATAAAGAAAGTGAAATGTTATCACATGCATGCATAAAATATATTAATATTGAAATGTGCTGGCTATAAGGTTGTGGGTGGGTAGACACCTCCTTTTTTTCCCTACTCGAAAAAAAAAATTCTCCTAGCTGACTTTACTGGTCTGCTGACATCCAATTGATCTACATTATTCTTAGCTGGCTAGAGACTATGTATCTAAATGCTTCAGATAATAGGCATTACAGTATTAGGTAAAAGCCTCCATGCCGTCTCCAGCAATATCAAAAGGGTAGAATGTGTAGAGTAAAGGGGATTAAGATGACACCAGAGAGCTTTGAATGAGGTGTCATCTTGCATTTAGAGAGACAATGAGGAAAGTCAAGACAGAAGGAAAAATGCCCCTTTCACACCAGCTGCCCTTAAAGGTTTACAAATGATCTGTTAACAGAAATGAGTTTCTCTGGGGCTTCAGACACCATTTATTATGCTGGGAGAAAGACAAAATGGAGAATGGGAGAAATGGCAAATTATGCTTATTTGAAGGCAAACTGCTTCCCATCAGCAGCATGATGAAAATATACCCAAGGTGTCAGCCAGATGTTGACATGTTAATATTTTTCATGAGGTCTTTCACGGGGGTGGGGGAAATGAGTACCAAGAACTTTTTGGGTGTTCTTTAGAATACGGATTGAAATGCATTGTTAGGCCCCATGCCTCCTAGCCTGGGAAATCACCAATCCAAGTTGATGATGAAGAGGAAGAGGAAGCATGTCCTAAATAGGGGGCTTGAACCTCGATTCCCTGGCTGCCTCCCAGACGTCTTCGGCTACGAATGGGCTCATCTGATCTCTCCCAGTCAATTTCATCCTGGAAAGTAGCCAGTGGGCCTGGTTCACGACCCAGTGATGTCATTATAATTCATTCTCCCTCACCACAAAGACTTCGGAACTTTCCAATTTACAATGGGCCTTTTTAATAAAGAAGGGTGTCATGTCCAGAATTTTAAAGGGTTTCTAATGATTTATCTTTTCTTTTTTTTTCTGTTACAGCCTCAGAAAGGCTTATCTTATTCGTAAGAAGACTGGGCTATCAAAACCATTTAAGGAATTTATCTCTTTGTTAGAGAGTATGGTATATTGTATAGGTCAAAAGAGGGTAGCTACAGGCTAAGAGAACACTGTGTCCAAATGGAAAATTGTATTTATAAATAAGGGAAGGGAATTTGAAGTGTAACAGGACTTGTTCAATACGTCATCCTGAACAGGCACATAGGAGTTCTGAGTAGAAAAATGACGTTCTTAGCAATGCCTTCTGCATTTTGAATCTGGTAATTTACTAGATGAGGGAGGAGCTGAAGGCTGATAGAGACATATATGAGTCCTTTCAAAGCTCTGTCATCTGTGTGTTTGGTCCTTTCAATACCTCTCAAGGACTGAAAGGAAATCTCACTGATGAAGATCGTACACCATTCGAGTTCAACACTGGGCAGTAAGGGCCAGGCCCTGACCTCACCTCCCTGAATTGGGTTAGCCCTCCTTGCTCAAATGAACTTAACTGAGATGATTTTGCTGATCCTAAGCATAGATCTTGGAGGCCCCGGGTGGTACAAGCTGAGTGGATGATCATTGCACTTGTGGCCAGCCCTGTAATTTAACTCACTCTGTCTGACAGGGGATGCGGAATAGCTAAGGAGAGGCTTTGCTTGTAATCTTCTTATCACCTTGTCCTGGAGTGTCTCTGAAGAGTGGGACCTTCCTACATGCATTCCCAGTTGAGGGTTAAGGCTAAGAGAGAGAAATTGCCCTTTTGTGTGTCTGGTTGTATGACCTGATAAAGCCTTCCTCGGGACACCTTGCAAGCTCTGGCCTGTCACAGCCAGAGTTTAGCTTTCCTGCACTCCAGCCAAATGTCTTTCTCATAGAAGCTCATTAACAAAAATAGCTTGCTGTAATTATAACACGTTGGGGGGGGAAAGCCTATCCTTTAAAATCCTAGTTTTAGTCTAAAGTGTGGGAGTCCCAATCAGATCTTCATTTGTGGACAGATATTAGGAAGATACAATGGATGGCAATGCTGCCGCTGCAGAGGGCAGCTGGGGAACTCACAGGTGGAATGGCATAGAAAGCATGGTTGAAAGAGAATTGGGGTGAGGAGAGCAGAAGAGAGGGTGGGCAAGAAAGCAAGTTGGAGCAAGCAGCAAAGAAGGTGGCTTAATGAGAAATGAAGACATTAAAATCCCCGGGGAGGACACACACACAAATGAGTTCTAGTGAAATTTAGGTTTGTCGAAAGGGCCCCCCCAATTTCTGATGTAGGCAGTTCCCTCTTTTCTCAGACATCTGAGGAATAACAGACAAAATGTCCACTCCGGGTGGTCACAGTTTAGCAGGACAACAGTGACAATCAGGGGGCAAAACACTGTCATAATTGCTGATGAAGAGTTAGAGAGAGCCAGATAGCATAACAGATTAAAAAAAATCAATGATGATGGTAGCAGTAATCATGGAAGCAAGTACTTCCACAGTTAAATTTATAGCAGTTACTGCTGTTTTGATAAACTCTAATCATAGGTATGTGTCTTCTGCAGATGTTTGTAGATATGTATGTTGGTAGGTAAGTAGATCTATACCTACAGAGCATCCCATAGTAGTACCCTGAACATGCTTGGCCTCATCCAAGCACGGGTAAAACCGTAGTTGTCTATTGTTCATGAGTTCCTTGCAGAAGTACTAGTACTATTTCATTTATACTACTGAGGGTATTTCTCAAGATCAGACGGCTTACAGAACTTATCAGTGGACATGCGTGCACATACATGTATGCCAACATCTATTGGGGAACTGGTTTCAAGACTCATCACAGATGAGGAAATATATACATGCTAAAATCTTTATAAAATAGCACAGTTTCACATAGAACCTATATTCATATTCTCTCACAGTTTAATTCATCTCTAATTATTTTTAATACTTAATTCAATGTAAACACTATATTGCTTAGGGAACAGTTAGGGCAGAAGACTATATGTTGCATATTGGTTGGTTTTTTTTTCCCCAAATGCTTTTCTTTCAGGCTTGGATTAACCCACAGATATTGAACCCATGTACAGAGAAGACTGACTGTGTTAGTAAACATTGACCATGATGCACTGAGTTAAAAACATACAGCTCTCTATACAGTCTATTACACATATAAGCAGAATGAAAATAATGAAAAAGGAAAACATACCTAGTGAAGGAAGACATAATTGTTGAAATTTGTTAGAAACAAGCCCTGCAATGCTTCATATACAGCTTACAAGAGAGGTTATTCTGATGTCTAGGCAATGGGAGGGCAATTGCAAGGCAATAAAATTGGATCTATTTTGTAAACGGAAGGTAGTCTACCAGTGGAGGATGAGATTTAGATTGGGGTCTCATGAGATAAGATGAAGTATTCCAAATTAACCAAAGGATAAACAAAACTATCAGCCCTTTCTTAAAGCCTGGCAGAGTATGGATATTATCCCAATGGATATGAGCAAAGGATGTCATGGCTTCACATGTAATAGGCTAACAGTTAACCTAAAGAGATAGGTGAGAATAGTTAAAGTCCTTTTGTAAAGAAGTTATTGAGGAATTGTTCCATTGTTTTCAATATTAAATTCTGATTCACGTACTTGCCTTTATTTCATTTCAGAAACTAATTAACTTCAAATAATAAAGATATTATAATGCCCAAGTTTATGTGTTTGCTAGCCAAATATAAATGACACATTTAGGTCTAGGGTGTCACTCAGTTGTGCAAAGCCAGCATGATCTGAATATATGGAGTTTGTGTGCATCATCGAACTATGTAAATGAAAACATAAAGTTGAACTTAGCTACAGATACAATAATTATCTACTAATTGTCACTTGTTTACTCTGTGCCACACTGGACAGCATTACTAGGGACAGTTGTGACAGCTTTCAGCTGACTATTAGGAAAAGCATTCTAAAGACTGGAAGATTCCAAAGACAAAATGATTCTCTCTAGGAGGAGTTGAGTTCCCTGCACCAGCAGTCACTGATCTCAGCTCTAGGTAAATGCAATCATACATTATATCCACAGAGTAAGATTTGAATATCTGGTTGGAAAAAAATAATGACAATAGCAAAGAGTTATTGAGAAGCTACTAGATGCCAGGCACTGCTTCATGTATCTCATGTGCTGTCTCAAAGAGCCTAATCCCTGCCCAGTAAGGTTACAAAGTTCTTCCTTTATCACAGGTAACACAAAGCTGAAAAAACTGCAGGAAAATGCCATGACCAGGATTCCTTTAGCCCCATACATTTAATGACTCCTCTCTACCGCATCTACGTTAGCCACAGTAAGAGACCTCTGAGGTTAGTACAAATTCTAATGAGCATTGATCCTGGACATTACACTTCACAGGGTTAGAATAGTTGTTTGAAATCTGACCAGGGTTCACATCAGTATTCTTTCCTAGTTCCTAATGCAGACCCTTAGGTGATATATTTATTCTCTCTGAAGTTCATTTTCTTCATTTGTAAAATTGGGGTCAGAGTGTTTAATTTATGGCATTTTGAGGATTAAATAAGATAATGTATGCAGTGTCTAAGCAAGACACCTAGCACTGCTTATGTCGTTAACAGGGGGTAGCTACTACTTTAATGTCTTGAGTCATAAAATATTATTAGAGTAGCATCCTGAAGTCCATGCCCCACTCCTCTGCATTTTCATCAGAAGAGATTTGAAGGATTATTGATCTGAGACAAGTTTTGAGTCCTCTGTGGGAATAACCATTTGATTCTGTGCATCAACCTCTTATGAGGTAAGCAACGAATTTAAAAGCTAAGGCCAATCTGGAAAACTACTTGAAATATACATAAGCAGGGGAAGAAAAAGCATTCAGAATCAAGAATGAATGAATAGAGGCAAACAAATCCACAAAACTTGGCCAAAACCAGGTAGTTCAAGGAAAGATATAAATGGTGAATAAATAGAAAACTTGTTCAAGAAGTTGTCTGTGTCCCAATCCACTGAAGTCACAATCATCATTATCATCACCACCATACCATCATCACCACCACCAGCATCATCATCACCACCACCATCATCATCACCATCATCATCACCATCACCACCATGAACATCACCACCACCATCATCATCACCACCACCATCATCATCATAACCACCATCATCATCATTACCATCATCATCATCACCACCACCATCATAATCACCACCATCATCATCACCACCATCACCATTATCATCACCACCACCATCATCATCACCATCACCACCACCATCATCACCACCATCATCATCACCATCATCATCACCACCATCATTATCACCACCATCATCATCACCATCACCACCACCATCACCATCATCATCACCACCATCAC
>LOJH01017530.1:435-22241 GCA_001685095.1 Ellobius talpinus
AGAGAGAGACAGAGAGAGACAGAGAGAGAGACAGAAAGAGAGACAGAGAGACAGAGAAGAGGATAGAGAGAGAGACATCTGGAGAAAAGAATGATGCAAGGCTGTGCACTTGGGTGGAGGTCAAAGGAAAGGCAGGGGACTCAGTGGCCAAAAGGCAAGCAGAGGGGCTGATGGGCCATGCTACCATGACTCCACAACAACAGTGAGCACTTGGGAAAATCAGCAGGTCATGCTGAAAACAACACGTTCTGAGAAATGATGACAGACACATTGATTTGCAACTTGGATGGAGATTGCGAAAATGAACCAAGGAGGCGGCTGCAAGCAGATGCTGTACAGAAAGAGGCTTCATAAAATGCACACGCAGGCCTGGCTTGTTGAAGGGCATGCTCTGCTTTCAAAGTAAACAAAAAAAGATCTGAAACCCAGCTGTCAGTTGTGGGTACTTTGCACAAATCATTTAAACTTTGTATTTGGGAGTAAAGAGATACTTTTGCTCAATAGGGTATAGATTAGCTTTGTTTTATAAAGCTTGTTTGTGTCATAGAATAATCAGGCTCCTTAAAAAAAAATGAGGCTGCAGAGTCATGATCCATCATTCATCCAGGCAGAACCCAAGTTAAAATCAGAAACATATGTTGAGGGGAGGGCCCATCGCTGCACATTTAGCTGTTCCCCCTTGTGGGTTCCTATGGCTAGGAACACAATATTAAAATTAATATGAACATACATCCCAGGAAAACAAAAATAATTTGTAGTAGAATGTAATTATTTTCTTTTCTGTAGCTATTGTGATGAGGTGATAAAGGAAGCTAGGAACTCTCTCTTCGTTTCTGAAGAAGTTAGTTAGTTAGCTAGCTGGCTAGTTGGCTAGCTAGATTATGCCTCTGAAGCTGCTTCCCTGACTCCACCTGCACCTCCCCTGTCCCCAAACTCATAAGGAAACAGCTATTATGAAGAGATTGCTGTCCTGCAGGAGCTTGGTTCACATTTTCTTTTTCTGACCTTAATATTTAATTTAATAATTTTCTGTATGTCTCTCTGTGTGTCTCTTTCTCTGCACAGGTACCAAGGGCATGTGGTGCCCTTAGAGAGCAGAAGAGGTTGTTGGAGCACCTGCAGCTGGAGTTCCAGGCATTTGTGAGCCATAGTATGGGTGCCTGGGACCAAACTCTGGTCCTCTCTAAGAGCAACAACTACCACACCATCATTTCAGTCCCCAGATTACATTTTCCTAATGACTGGTTGTCTGGAAAAGTTTATAAATTTTGCTTGATAAGAGTCTATTTTATTTGTGGAAGGATAGAGATTGTTAATTATTTAAGGTACAAATTCTTCATCATGTGTTTTATTTGCTAATATTTTTTTCTAGTGTATGGCTTATCTTTTACATGCTAATGCCTTTGGAGAAATATAAATTCTAAATTTTGGTAATGTCTATATTATTTTTCCTTGTATGGATTAAGACTTCTGATGTCATAGTTAAGAAATACCCTGTGGATTGGTTGTGATAGGAGCAGGGCTGTTGAGGATCAGTGAGTTCAGGTTACAAGGGAGCGATGAAAAGTAAGTTCATTCACAGTGCAATGCTGAGCTAGAACAGCATGAAAAGAGGCAATAGTAGATATTATACAGATTTTCCAAAGAACTGAGGATTCACTGCAGACAACACTATCATCTATGACTGCCCATTAGGAATTCCTAGGGTGTTTTAGCCAAATACCAATGCCTGGAATCTATCCTGAGATAAATAGAAGTATAAAGTCTTGGAATAGGCCTCAGAGAGTAGAATTTAGAATTTCTCTGGATAGCTCATACACGTAAGAAGAATTGAGAGTCATTAAATGGTAGCAAGGAAATACCCGGGGGACATTTCGTGGTTATTTCAGGAATTTTCAGCCTAGTTTCCGGTTTCCTTGTGTTTGAGTGCCGCCCAGCCACCATAGATCAACCGCCATCTAGAGAGCTAACCTAAGCTCAGGCCCTCTCTGGGGTGGGGAAACATGGAGGAATATCCCATTCTTTCAGCATGCTTTTGCCTCCAAAAGGCTGTCCTGGTCGAGCCATAGTTTAGATGTCTTGAGAAAGTGAGGCTGTCATAGACTGAGAAAATATAAAGCCCTGAGGTTCTCCACAGGAGGAAGGTAGAGCCTGTGTTCTTGGCTCTAAAAACCTACAACAAGGCTGGCTGCTGAAAATCTTCCCCTTTCAAGACCAGCCTGCAAAGAGGGCTGGGGGAAGGGTGTGGGGTGTCTAATGTACGCACACAGGGCAGAGATATAAGAATCATAATTAGGAAAATAGGACACAATTAACAGGAAAACGCACCTGATAGCTGGCTGCCTAGAGAAATGAAAACTTTTAAATGGGCTAGCAACAAACTTAAAAAACCAGCTTAAGAAAGGTCAATGGTAGAGAGCAGTAGTCAGACAAGGAGCAGGGGAAAATGACATTGCAAAGTCATAGGGGCTGTACAGGAAGAGCTGAACAAATTCGGGAACTGAGCAGTGTAATCTCTGAAGCGAACAGAGAACTCTGAATGCTGACATCACCATGCTTGTTAGCTGGCTTTTGCATTACTGTGGCAGGATCCCTGGGCAAAGCAACATAAGCCAGTCATGAGATGTTGACCATCATGCCGGTGGGAGCACGTGAAAGACAGACAAATAAACTGCTCACTGTGTCAGGGGGACCAAGAAGGCGAGGAGATGAGTGCACCCATGACGATGTTAAACTCTCTCCTCTGCCCTGTCTATTCCTTCTGGGTCCACAGAAGGACTCAGAGCAGGGCTTCCCCCCTCAGTTAACCCTCTCTGGAGATGCCCTCACAGCCACACCAGAGTGGTGCTTCACTTTCTTGTGTGATTGTTAACCTTCGTTGCTCTAAATCTCGTCACGTTAACTGTGAAGATTAGCGATCAAACAAGAAAAGAATGAAAAGATCTAGTCAGAAGGAACAGAGTCAACATGCTTTATGAACATTTTAGATGGAAGAGAGGGGGAAATAAGGGATCCTTTAAATGCTTTCATAACTCCTTTGGATCGTTGGCCTCACAATGATTGATTTAGATATTTGTCTCCTGGATGATGGTCACAGCCACATTTATTGGTGGGCAATAGTATTTGCCAGATGCCAGTGTTTCCAAAGTGCCGGTCCCCTTTGGCATTCCTGTTGTTCCCCGTTAATACATTTGTTTTATGTGCTTGCTCAGTGCATTTTATAGTAATACACCTAGGTATCCAAAAGAAGAACTCTTTACATAGTTTCTTCTTTGTTTCAGAATACCTTTCTTAATTTTCCATAATTTCTTCTTCATTTCTGTATACCTTTGTTAATTTTAATCACTTGGGTGTTTTCATATGAACTTTAGAAATAGCTTGCAAGCTCCTCTTTCATTTGTCTAGAATTAATGTGGTTTTTCTTTTTTCAATGTCAGGTTCTCTATGGTTAAATCCCACTCTCCCATTGTGTGTGTAGCCTTTGCCTGCGTGTACCCTTGTATGTGGCGGGAAGCTTGCCTGCTTCTCTGCGTGTTTATGGAGGATAGTGGTTGACCTTGGTGTTTTCTCTATTGCTTTCCACTTTAGTTTTTCAGGCAGGATCTCTCCTGGACCAGGAGCTCTCAATTGGGCTGACATGGCTGGTCATTGAGTTCTCAAGCTCTGTCTGACCCTGCTCGTAGGACTAGATTACAGGTGATTACATGCCTTCCTGCCCAGCTTTTATATGAATGCTGGGGGCTGTCATGGCTGCTGTGTTGTGTGCTTTCCACCCACTGGGCCATCTCCCCATCCCCTGTATTCCTTTTTAGTAGATTTTAAAGTGGTTCTCTGTGTTCCATTCTTTAATGTATTTCTTTATGTCTAACTTCAGATTTTATTTGTTATTCTTTGTTGGCATGAAAATAATACCTTTTTGGTCTTGCTTATTGCTCTCTTTCTGAATTCAATATTTCCTAATCATTTATCTTTAAATTCTTTGAGACTTGAAAACATGCCGTGTTATTTAAACATTGTATAACTTTGGATTTCTCTGTCTTATCCTTTTACATATTTTTGCATTTTTGAGTTACCTGCAGATAATATTCTCTAGGATGATATCGGCTCAAAGGCAAACAATATACAACATGCTTATCTGCTTTCTAAAGAGAATCCCTCTCGTGCTTCCTCATACTGCATGATGTCCTGATTCTAGACACACCTAAGGCTAAGAAAACCCTTACACTCCTGTTCCGCACTGATGGCATCATGAATAAAGTTATAGTCTACACACTGCTTTGTCCATAGAGAATATTAAATTGCTATGTGTATTTGGAGCATGGGACTCACAAACTTTTAAAAATGTAAATGGCCTCATGAATTTATGTGAAAGCAGAGCTTGGATGTGGGTGATTATGTTTTTTAATAGCGTTTCATTTAGCTTGGTGGATTTGCTTTTCAAAACCTTGACTCATTTGTAAGAATGAACCTTAGGTATAGTCTCCGCCATGTTTGCATGGTTTGTATAGCAAAGAAGTGCTGGTCTCAAATGGTGAGTTAGGATGTAGCTCATGTTTGTCTAAAGTTGGGAGGAGCTGCAGTGCACTAGGATATTCCAGGAAAGAGAGCTGGATAATCTCAGTGTGGTATTAACTTTGGGGAGCATTTTAACACCCAACTCAAGGCTCTTATGTACATGGGGTTTTGCCCACTCTACCAATTTACGTTTTGAATCAGTTTGATATGAATTTTTTAGAAATTCATTCCTTTATAAGTAAAATTTCTCCAATTTATTTTATTTTTGTTACATTGTGAGCATGTATGCATGAGTGTGTGAGTGTGAGTGTGTGTGTGTGCGCATGTGTGCTTATGCCATGGCCTGCATATGGAGGTCAGACAACATGATTCTTTTCCCCCCATCTTGTGGGTCCTGTGGACTGAACTCAGGAAGTCAGGCTGAACAGCCGGTGCCTTTACCCACTGAGCCATTGCTGATCCTCACCCACCCACCCTCAGCTCTGCAGATTTGCCACACGTGCTTTGGCATCCTCTACCCTCACACAGAGAGGCTGGGTGACTTGGCACACTTCATCATCTCCCTGGCCTAACAGAGAGGTCCTTTGAGGTCACAGACTGCTTCTCCTACTGAAGGCTTATTGAAAGTCTGGGTGCTCAGGCTCATTAAGTGACTTCTAGCAACCTTGGCTGCATGAGTGGGTAAAAGACTGGACTTACAGTTAGCGGGACTTCGTAATACACATACACACAGATCTTGTAATGTATGTGACAGTCGACTTATTTAAATCACCCAATTAATTTTTTGTAGCCTTGTATAAAGGTAATAAAGCAGCTATAGAAATGAAAGATGCTTTCAGGTTAAATTTAACTCCACCGAACTCATAGAACCAGAGCTAACTTATACCTCACTTTACATGATTTTTTTTTTAACAGAAAGTGGTTTTAAAGGCAAAATGTCCTTAAAAGATTGAATTTGTTTCTGGCCCTATTTTTCTTAATTACGATCATGAAAAGCCCACGGCTTTCAGAATCTATTCATTTGCCTTGGAAAAACTGGTTTCTTTTGTTGACATGAGAAACCTATTCCACCTACAATGCACAGGCTTGCTTGGAGCTCCTTACTCATTTTGTTTCAGCTCCCACTGAGCACACACGAAGTTTTTCTTGTTCCCTTTTCTCCCACAAGTAGAAGGCTCCACGGCCTTGAGTGCTACACTCACGTGGACGTGAAAAGGAGGTGGGAAGGCTCTGTGATGAGGCTGAACCAAGATGAGCACCAACTGGAACTTGCTCCCCTCTCTCTGTTGTCTGTGAACTTGATTGTGCACAAGTGGTTCAGACACTGAGAAGAACTAAGCCAGTTTGCCCAAATGGTAGCCAGGTGTGTAAATCAAATTCAACTCTTCTCTGTCAATGGGGATTGGTTTCTTGAGAGGAGGCAAATGAGAACACAGAATCAAGAGAGGGAGGTGTTAATTTTAGCTGCTACACATGAGTTGAATTATTCTGGCAGGGGGACTGATGTTTTCCAAGTGGCTGGAGGAGCCGCAACAATGAGACATACAGTGAATACATGTTGTTGAAACAGATGTGTCGTAGGAGTGACTGAGGAAGATCCATTGGGACCGAAAGGTAAAATTGTCTCATTCTGATAGTTTCTGCCGCTATTCATTCAGTGATAAATTGTGGGATGTGCCTAGGCTGCCGATTGCCTATCCTAAAATGTAGAAGGGGCCAGCATAGGGACAAAGAATGGGTGTGCGAAAGAGAGCTCTGAAATAGCCCTCCTACTTTTTTAAAAAAATGGACTCTGTCCAATTAAATGAACCGGGGGAAAATCCAACATTCTTAGCCACCAGAAAAAGCTACATTGAGATTCTGTCTCATGCCAGTAAGGATGGCTAGTGACAAGTAACGACAAATTCTGGGAAGTATATAAACACTCACAGTGAGTGTGTAAATTACTGTGTGTCCTATGGAAATCAGTATGGAGCTTCAAGAAACTAAAAGGAGAATTGCCATATGATCCAACCATAGCACCCCTGTGTATAAACCTGAAGGAGTCTAAGTCAGCACACCACAGAGGCATCTTCTCATCCCTGCTTGTTACAGCCCTCTTCCCCACAGCCAGGGCATGGAACCAGTGGAGCTCCATCCTCCATCAGCAGACACAGGTGAATGGAATAAGATAATGAAATTATATACACAGAATAGAGTTTTATTCAGCTATAAAGAGGAATGGCTTCACCACACTTTCTCTCGTGTGTAATCTAGAAATTATTCTAAAAGATTTATTCGTTTTTGTTTTATATGTATAGTGAGCACCTGAATATATGTATATGTGGGTCACACATGTGCAGTGCCCATGAAGGCCAAAAGAGAGTATCCGATCCCCTGGAACTGGAGTTACAGACAGTTGTAAGCCTCCATGTAGGTTCTAGGAACTGACCCAGAGTCTTCTGCAGAGGGTGAGACAGAGTAATGGGTCAATGCTATCACAGCAAGAAGGAAGGTGTTAGCAGAGGGTGAGACAGAGTAATGGGTCAATGCTATCACAGCAAGAAGAAAGGTGTTAGCAGAGGGTGAGACAGAATAATAGGTCAATGCTATCAAAGCACATTACATGCCAATATGAAAATCCACATTGATGCCCATTGTTGTATACATTGAATATAGATATGGTAACTTAAAAAAGAAAAAAAAGATGCCTGCTGATGGCCTAGAGCTTGTGGGTTACTCCACCCTGTCTTAGACTTGGCAAGTGCAATGACAGATTGACTCTTCTTTGGCTAATGTCAATAGTCAACCACACTAAGGAAAGAGTAGCAATGGCATACAGAGAGAGATGAAGGACAAATCCAGAATGGTCCAGTTGTTCCCTGCCTTGTTTTATCTTTCAGACTGAGTATAGTGTCACACTATATTATATAATAATGCTAGTAACTAATGTCTCTAAATTTAAAAAGTTGGGCCCTTGTTTCTAAATTTCATCTATAAACTCCCTGATTGCCTTAGAAAAAATAATTACCTGTCTCTCTTCTTTCAGGATTTATTTTCTTTCTTTATAAAATGCTATATTTAAAGTTATTCTTTCCCAATTACTGCTAAATAAAAGGATCTTACTTTTAGTTAGCAAGAGGTTTAAAATATCCCTTTATTTCCTGCTCTTCTGCTTTATTAATACTTAGGTCCCCTGCTCTGGGAGTGCCCCTGCGATTTCAACAGCATTTTTGTGTAATGGTCATAACTCATATCTGAACTATGTATTAATACTTAGGTCCCCTGCTCTAGGAGTACCCCTGGGATTTCAACAGCATTTTTATGTAATGGTCATAACTCATATCTGAACTATGTATCAAGTTATGAGAAAATCATTCTCAACACTTCACTGAAGCTTCCAGAATGTTTAGCAGCAGGTGTTCCCTTTCCATGTCATCCTGAGATAACGTGGGCTCCTTCACTAGGTACCCTGCTCTGAGGAGTTAATTATAAATAAAGCAAACATATTGTGGGAGGCAGAGCACAGGCCTAAGGGGCCTTTTGCTAGTGCATAACCCAATGGCAACTGTTTCAAAGGGTGAGGCAATTAAGTATCTGCTCTGGCAGCTGTGAAGCAGCACATCCGAAGGACTAGGCTAAGCCCTGCCTTTTCCTGGATCTGCATTTTTCCAACTTACTGTCCCCTAACCGTTTTGTCCATCACAATCACTAATTAATAGGAAAATGATCTTAAAACACTACAATTTGGATATTTCCCTGCTGCACCGTACTTTTTCACAAGCATGCTTATTCCATATGTTGAAACAACTTAATTCTACAACTAAGAAAAAAAATATATGGTTTGTCTGCAACGGCCAGTACTTGGTTTTCTTTGGTTTGCTACTTCCGACAGGTCACACTAAAAGATCATCAGACTTAGGATCAGATAGGTTCCATCCTGTTTCTTACTAGATTTGAGAGACTGTGAGAGAATGTAACAATTTGTGAACCTTTATTTAATCTATAAGACAGGAAATGTACCTCACAGGATTGTAATAAGAATGAAATTAGACAAAGTCCATGGACATCCAATGTGAAATGGGCAAGCATTCACTCCTTGGGATTATCCAGATCTTCAGTGGGCTCTGCTGACTTTCCTGTGCATGTGTATTCTATAAACATCTTGCATTTTAGTGACACCAGTTCCCAAAGCCAAAAGGATATGGAAGTCCCATGACAGAAAATTAAACAGCCTAAGCTGGATTCCCCCATCCTGGCTTCACGCTGCGATTCTCAAAATGATTTTAGAGGAAATGCCAGAAACAGATCCATAAACTGCCCAGGAGACAGACTATAAACAGGGAATGACACCAGGCTTATGTCAGGGCAGGTGATCAAAACACAGGAGAAGCCGAGAGTGGAAAACTCTGAAATTCCAGATGGTCTCCATCTAAGGAGCGGTACACGCGGGCGATAAGTGACTCGGACATGTGTGAGTCTTCACAGAAGTAGGGGCTGCACAGGTGCTGGCTCCGGCTTGGAGGCCACACCTGTCTTTGTAATAAGGCTTACAGTGGTGCTCTGTCTCTCCTCAGAGCTTCTCGACAGCTTTTCCAGACATTACCTCTGTGCCTTTCAGAGAGGATGGTAAAGCCATTTTGGAGACGGAAACCTTAGAATCTGGTGGCCAAGTAAACGTTTGCCAGTGGCAGAATGGGTGAGGGCAGAACAAAGAAGCCCTCGTCACCCTCTATAAATGAGCACCTTGCAGCATTTGTTTTGAGTTTTATTAAAACAATCTCTGTTTAAATTTGGCTCTCGAAGCAAATATTTACAAAACTCCTACTATGCTTGAGATAATGTGCAAAGCACAGAGAATATATATATATATATATATATATGAATGAATACAATAGAGTCACTGTGTATGAAGAATTTGCACTTAAGGGATAGAAAGAGATTTATACAGAAACACATGCAGTATCAGAATTGCATCATAAACACATTAGTTGAGAATAAAAGTAGTGATGTTGCAGTGTAACTAGCTTGAATAAGCATGTGTGCATATGAAGGTTTATGAAAATGTATAAATTCTCAAATAGTCAGAGACTGACTCTGGGGTCTGGCCTGGTTGAGGAAAGAAACATATGCATATGACTGTGTATGGGCTATAAAATATTAGAGATAAAAACAATTACAGGAAAGCAGGTAGGCAGGGAGGCATTGGTCCTTGTGGGATACCTTCGAAATGATGAAAAGGAATCTGTTTTCAAAAGCTTGGGAGAAAGTAGGAAATGGGGCAAGAATGTGAACATAATTGTGGTGATTATGATTATGATAGCTGATTAAAAATGGAAAGAGAGGGGGTTTGAGTGGACATTAAAGGGTATCAGCTCAGGGGTGGAACTTGAAAGCAAGAAGTAGAGACTTCATACATGAATTGCCATTTATCTCTGAGGCTGGAACATGACTCAAGGGTAGACCATGGTTTTAGCAGGTGGCTGAGTAGACAGCAATGCTGTTGATTAAAAGATGACCCAAACACAAGCCAGTGGCTTAAGGTGAAAAGGGAGATTTGAAATGAGTTTTCCGTGTTTCCATTGGGTGAGCTACCCACAAAGAGAAGGCTATCCTGGAGTTGAAAAGGCCCAAGTCTGCCTGAAACCAGTTGATACTCAGCCTGAAATACAGATGGAAGACCACATGTGACATGTACCAGATGTAAAGACTATAAATCACGCAAACTGCTCAGTAAAATGCAGGCTAATCCTCATGATGAGCACGTTTTCCAATCAGTCTTGAGGTCAAGTGTGCATCAGGATCTGCATAGAAATGCGTGGATAGCTTTGGGAAAGCCACTTTCTTTTCCTTCTTCTCACCAAGCCTCACCCATGCCACAGGCTCCAGAGGTCTCAGAAGCACTCAGAAGGCCAGCCTGCATGTTCAAGCCTCCATCCTCCTTCTCACTAAGAGTCCCCCTTAAATCTCCCTCAGGACCTGGGCATGGGCTGCCCACAGCAAGAGTGCATTCTCCAATTCCAGAAGGCTCAACCAGAACAATTTGAATAAGGAATTCAGAGGCCCTGGGTGTAATTTAGATGGCCTAGGACAGGCCCCAGGGAGGCAGGTCTATTGTGTGGACAGGCAACTCACCCTGGTGATAGAGAACAGAACATATGTTAAAAAGTTTGACATCCATAAAAATCCTCTTGCCCTAATCTAAAAGCACTTCTGGGAAAATATTCCTAGAAAAGTTGATTTGAGAGTCGTATATACCCATGGTTGTGAATGAAATAAAAAGCCTGTCTTAGTGTTTCTATTCCTGGGAAGAGACACCATGATCACAGCAACTCTTATAAAGGAAAACATTTAATTGGGGCTGGATTACAGTTCAGAGTTTTAATCCATCATCCTCATGGTGGGGAACATGGAGACACATAGACAGACATGGTGCTGGAGAGATAGCTGAGAGTTCCTCATCCAGACTGACAGACGACAGGAAGAGATAATGACTAATGACCCTGGGACTGGCTTGTCCATTTAAAATTCAAAGCTCACCCCCAGAGACAGACTTCCTCCAACAGGGTCACACTGCCTAATAGTGCCACTCCCTGTGAGCCTATGGGGGCCATTTTTCTCCAAACCACTATAGAGCCTATCAAGGAAGCAGAGAGAGAAGGCAATGATGCCTACACTATCAAATAGGGCAACACAGAACCGAAAGATACACCTGGGCAGAGAAAAAAACAAAGGTAGGAAATGTAACAAACCATACAGTATATTTCTTAAAAGCGGAGGATAGCCAGAGGAGGCATTTCAAAGGAATCAGAATCAGGGAAAGTGCACAGTTTCGAAATAAGAGTGGAGAACCAGAGTTTCTTGTTGAAAAGCCTTGTTGCCTTGTTGAATGCTCCCTCCACAAATGAGAGTTGAGGGAGAAAACCAGAGTCATTGCAGACCGGGAGATCAACTAGTGATTGAACGTCAGTTTGTAAACATGACAAGTGTGAAGACAAATGGGCTCGGAGAGACGATTTTATTCTTCTGTGTAACACCCAGCTGTGCTTAGCATCACCAGTGTCAACGTCAATGCTTTCCGAGAAGACACAGCTTGTGTTTTTTTTTTTTCAGCCAGTGCCTAGCATGGGCTCTCTGAGTGCCGTGTTATCTCATGGCACATGTGAATTGATGCTTATGCCACAAGCCTGGCAACACGATTTCAGATCCCCAGGATACATGTCAAAGCCAGCTGCAATAATGAGGATTCTTAACCCCAGAGAAGCCACTGATGAGATGGGAAATAGAGCCAGGGAAATTCAGAAACTAGCTGGCTGACTAGCCTGCCCAGAAGGCGAGAAGAGAAAGACTGAATCTCAGCTGTCCTCTGACCTCTAGTGTACCCAGGTGGAGGGAGCACCCTCCCCATCTGAGGATGTTAGCCTATCCTGCTCCCCAATTCTTTGCCAAGCAGGGTGAAATATTGTATTATTAATCAGCCTTAATCTCTTCATTTATCTTACAAAACTTAGGTTTTTACACTCTAATGCTCTGGAAAACGCTTTTTCCACACAGTGTCTTTCTGGGAAAAGTAAGGTAGGTGAGTAGCTCCCTCCCCTTCCCCTCCCCCACCCTGGATATGGTTGCCCTTTCCTCCCTTTTCCATTTTCATGCTCTTTCCAAAGGCTCCAAAGGGTCTGCTGGGCACAGTTGGAAAATATTTGAGCTAGATAATCTCCAAGATCCAGTTCAAACACACTCTCCTTTCAGGCAGGTACCACTTTGCCCCTGGAGTGGTTCTGGAGTGGGCCTTTGAAGCTAGGCCTTCTGTTTGGGTTAGTGGTAGGAAGAGGGAAGATATTTAAGACAGGAAGAGAAGCGTCATAAAAGACACAGTGAGAGGAATAATCCTAGCTCCTTGGCAGAAGTTGTGTGGGATAATAAAGAGCTCTTTCCGACCAAACTCTACAGTCTGTAAGGTAGAGATGTGGGAAAAAAATTTAGTACAGGGCGCTTGCTTTTCCTATGAGACAAGTGTTTTTCCTGGAGACTTTCATATAACTTAAAAAGCAAATAATTCAAAACAAATTTTCCCAAAGGGAGGTAAGTTCATTTTTGGAACTTTTAAATTTACAGTTATTTTAGTGTGTATTTGCTTTGAAGTGACTTTTTCTGCATTTCTTTGATTAGTTTGCTGAAGGGCTCTTTCCAGCATGAATATTGGTGGCCGCTTGTTCTCTGGCATGCTGCGCTGCTGTGGACGCCAAAGTGATTGCTTGGGAGTGTGTTTCTCAGGATGGCTGCAGCACCAAACAACAAACAGGTGTGTTACTGTGGCCAAGTGTGAAAAATAAGATGAGACTTGATAATAAACAGTTGCTTGGACTGTGCATTCAAAAGTCCGTTCTGGAAGCTTCAGTGTTGACAAAAGAGGGTCTGGTTCCATTCTTCGGGTAGAGCAAGAGCATAAACATAGTTTGCAGTTCACTCCTTTGTCAAAGTATGCTGTTTGGGGAGAATTTAATAAATTGGGTTTCTCTCATCCATTTGAATTAGGTGTGAAGATTTCTTTAACCCTGTGGTTTCAAGTCGTTCCTAATGTAGAATCACTTCTGCACTGAACTGGTTTGGTGATGAGGAATGGGCCTTGTTAATCTTTGTAGCCTTTAAGACACCTTAGCATTGTGCTTTCAAGAAATGTAACAGTTGTTAAAAAGGGATTGGCTAGTTCATTGGATAGTTTGTGCTGGGAGGGAGTAGGATTAGGTTGGAATTTCATAATTTATGTACTCAGGAGCTGTTTGCATGCTAACACACAAGGGAGGTGTTCATTAAGTCTTGTTGATTTTAGTAAGGAGGGGCCTCTTGTTTGTCTCGACTACCCAAAACCAAAATAACCACACAGAAACTATATTAATTAAAACATTGCTTGCCCCTTAGCTCTAGCTTCTTATTGGCCAACTCTTACATATTAATTTAACCCATTTCTATTAATCTGTGTATTGCCACATGGCAGTGGCTTACTGGCAAAATTTTGGCGTCTGACTCTGGCCGCAGCTCCTTAGCATCTCCTCTGACTCTGTTCTTCTTCCTCCCAACATTTCATTTAGTTTTCCTTGCCTACCTAAGTTTTGCCCTGCTATAGGTCCAAAGCAGTTTCTTTATTCATTANTAACCCATTTCTATTAATCTGTGTATTGCCACATGGCAGTGGCTTACTGGCAAAATTTTGGCGTCTGACTCTGGCCGCAGCTCCTTAGCATCTCCTCTGACTCTGTTCTTCTTCCTCCCAACATTTCATTTAGTTTTCCTTGCCTACCTAAGTTTTGCCCTGCTATAGGTCCAAAGCAGTTTCTTTATTCATTAATGGTATTCAAGCATACAGAGGGAAATTCCACATCAGTTGATTGCTTCATCAGTGGTGGGCTTTTCCAGCCTTACAAGTCTTAGTCATGTGTGCATCATCTAGACTATGAGGATGAAACACAGTGACTTAGGAAAGGGGTGAGTCTCAAAGAACTAATGTTTGGGGCTCAGTGAGGCTGGGTTGACATATGGAAGAGAATGTGTGGAGTCATGAATGAACACAGCCAAGAAGAAAAGTGAGGTATAGTGGAGAGGAGAGAGTGCACAGCCAGCTAGAGCTTGGTGAGTCTCATGGCTCCATCCTGCTGTGCCAAGAGCCTAGGTGAAAAGTGGAAAACTCAAATCAATCAGCAGGATGACTCAAAAGTATCCAGATGTGCATTGTCATCGGTGCCATCACCAGCAAGTTTGTGAGGGCCAGGTGGAGTGTCTTTCCACACTCTCCCCTCAAACATTTACATCCAGTCGAAGCTATCTTGGAGTAAAAGCTTCAATGACAGTAAGTCATGAAGGAGCTCTGTGTGCTGAGCTTCAAGTGACAGCAGAGAGAACACTCCTTTCTGCCAAAAGGCCCTGAGAGCAATCCAAGAGCCGCAACTAGTTAGAGTCTGGAGATGACAGCCAATCTTCCACGTGAGCAATGGCTAAATCATTCGTTTTCAAAAATATTTTACTCTGATGATCTGAAACAAAACCAAAACCAAACAAAAAATGTGAAATGGGTTTTAACTAATAAAGGCCTCGAACATATATGAAGGCAGCTATAAATGAATGCAGTGATCTGGAATGATTCTACGGAGACCTATAATGTGATATTTAAAAACAAGTCTTAAGATCAGGCATAGGACAAATGAACAGACCAGCAGAAATGAGGCTACAGAGTCTTCGTCCAGGGACCCGCTTTCTTGTTTAACTTTTTCCCTAAGGCCAAAGTCTGTGACTTACATGTCCCTTACAATGGGCAATAGACTGTTTTGTTTGGCTAACCTAATGCATCTTGAATGAAGAGCAGGAGAAAAGGCAAAGACCCTTAGCCTTTGGTTTGGCTGCTACCACACCATTCATCAGAACTTATTTCCAGGTCGGCACTGAGAATCCCAAGCCAAGCTACGCAACAGGGAATTTAATAGGGAATACAGATTAGGTTTCCAGTCAGGGCTCAGCAATACTTGAAAGGATGTATAAATAAAACAGAGAGAAAGCAGAAGTTCAGACTGCTGGCAATTAGAGTTCAAAGGGCTTTGGATGCAGAAGAACTCAAAGCCATGGGGATCAGTAATTAACATTGGAAAGAGGTTAGCTTAGGGTAGGACTTGACATTCTGGACTGCAGTTATTAGATGATTCTCCTGTTTGCTTTCTTTTCTCCCTTCCTCTGTCTCAGGTAGAAGGAACACAAAGCCAACATCCTGTCCTGATGGGGCTAACATTCCAGAGAGGGATTCAGGCAGCATACACACCAAAACTGAAGACAGTATATCTCGCACATGCTTGTGCAGGGGCGTGTATGTGTCCAAGATCCTGTATTCTTGTGTGCGATTGCAGGCACATCAAGGCCACAATGCTTGTGTGGAGGTCATAGAACAACATTAGATTTGGATCCCCCAATTCCATGTTGATTGAGACAGGGTCTCTCTGTTGTTTACCTCTGTGGATGCCAAAAAAAAGTTCTAGCTCCCCTAAAAACTTCCAGGGTTTCCCCTGTCCCCACCTCCCATCTCACTGCATCGCAATCATTGCCTGGTATTACAAATGTGAACTACTGCACCTACCCAGGTGCCTGGATTCAGGGCCCCATGTTTGTGCAGCTTTAACCAATGAGCCTTCTCCCATCTCCAATGTATCTCCTTTTTTATATTCTCGCCATAAAGAATCGAGTAGGCTTAGGGAAGGCAGATTAAGGGGGATGCCCCCAGAAAAGTGACCATTATTTTAGGGGATAGTAATTAAGTGCTTTGGTGGGTATGGCCCAGATTATAGTCTGGGGAATCTTTCGGGCAGCCTACAATCAACATAACCTTCCAAGTGTGAACGGTATAACTCTAGACACAGAAAGAAAAAGGCAGCTTGATGATGGGTACCCAAAGACTAATAGAAATAATAAGTTCTAGTTTCCTACTCCATGGTGGCTCTCTAAATCCGAATGTCTATGAGAGAGGAAAGCAATTCCCCCAGACACTGAAAAGAAGGAAAAGGAAAAATATGTCCCCTCCATCAGTATATTTTGTATGCAAGTATTGAGCTACAATCCTAGACTGTATAAGTATGTGTGATTATACACACTAGTCAACAGTTCTAAACAAGGTATTTAAGAAGGTACACATGATTTGATAGTCACATACTGTGTATATGTATTATGTTGTCATATGGAATTCCATAAATATGTACAATTGAAATAGTAGTTAAAAAAATCTCTATGCTTGAAACAAACTAAACACAATCAATCCTGGGAGGAAAGAATCAATCACTGTTTTGATTCAGAGCTGAAAAAAATGTTATTTTTTAACTTTGGTCCAAACAGGTAGGGGCATGAGAATGGCAAGTAGTATGTTAATAAAAACTATTTTATTTTTAATTAAAATATAATTTACATATTATAAAATTGACCTTTTACATTTCAGTGGTTCTTGCATATTTATAAAACTGTACAATTAGCACCAGAATTTTATTCAAAAATATTTCTTTTCTCTCAGAAAATAACTTCATGTCTGTCAGTAAACGATTGTCCATCGTCTCCTCAGATCCACTCCTGGCAACCACTAACCCATTTTTTTTAAGGCAGTGGGTCTGTCTGTGCCAGACAATTCCTGTTGACAATACATTAGAAGATCTTCCATCAATGGCTTCTTTTGTTCAACATAGTGTTTTTAAAGTCATCCATGGTGTAGATGCATTGGCATTCCATTTCCTGATATGTATTCAATTTGTCACGTGGTTATCCAATGTGCTGCTTTTCGGCTCCTGGGTGTTTGAGCAGTTTTCATTTTCTGAGTATGCTGACGGGTGCCACTATAAAACTCTACAGTTATTTTCACTACTGTGTGTCTGTTCCTACGAGCGGAAATTGCTACTTTTGTTTCTATTTTTGTTTTCTTTATTATGAGACACTGCATAAGCCCTGGATGGCCTCAAGCTTGCTCTTTAGATCAGACTGACCTCGAACTCCTGAAGGTCCACTTGTCTCTGCTTCCAGAGCGCTGGGACTAAAGGCATGTGCTGCCATGACTGGCTAGAGTTTCTATGTTGCATGGAAACCTCATGTTTACTTCTTAAAGAACTGACAAATTACTCCCCAAAGAAGCTGTAGCATTGGCGTTCTGACTAGCATTGCACAGATGCTGAAACTCTCACATCCTCCCTCCCAAAGACTTCCCATTTATCTTCTTGCCCTCTGATTACAGTCATAGTAGCAAATGTGAGCTGATGTCATGGATTTGGGGTTTTGTCTTCCCTCTTATGGGGGAAGGGAGCAGTGTCTCACATAAGCACAGCCTGGCCGCCAACTCATGATTTAGCCAAGGCTAGCACTGGCCTCCTTATCCTCCTGCCTCCACCTCCTGAGTTCTGAGATTACTTCACTACATCTGGTTTGCATTTTCTCAATGATTAATGATGTTGCATGTGTTTTCATGTATTTGGTGGTCATTGGTGTTTCTTCTCTGAAGAAAAGCCTATAGAAGTTCTTTGTTATTTTTTCTAAACAGGGCTATTGCCTTTTCATTAACATATTATAAAATTTCTTCATGTATTTTGGTGTTAGGCTCCTATTAGCTATATGATCTACTTTGAACTAAATTGGCATTTTATAGCTGTAGGTACTAGATTCATTTTTGTTTGTTGGTAGTGCTGTGGTGTGTACCAGAACCTCATGTATTCCTGGATAGCAATCATTATTTCTTGTTATCATTATTGTTTTGACTTTGGATTTTGTTTTGTTTGGCACAGGATCTTTGTATATGACAGGCTAGCCTTGAACTCACAACCCTTGTTCCTCAGCCTCCTGAGTACTGAGATAATGGGTGTGCCTCACCAAAGCTGGCAGCCACTATGTTTTAATGAGTGTTCAGGCTCGAAGGTTCTTTGACCTGGCAGAGCACAGCAGTGGCAATCCACCCTGGTCAGATGACTTTGAATTGGTTCATTCTTAGTCGGAAATGGGTAACATTCCTGTTTCTCCTGTTGTCATGGACCTGCACTGGTCATAAATATGAAAAACATTGGGAGCAAACAAAATTGAATATCAAGGGAGACACTCACGAATCCATAGGGTTCTTGAAGAAGTGCAGCAGGCAGATCGTGTATGGAAGGGTAAAGGAAGAGGGAACACTGGGAGAGCTGAGCAAGGAGCCACGGTGAAGACAAGCCATCTTTTATTCATAATTTTACCTAGAACCTAGCTTTGACCTTTGATCATAAATTGGATGTTATTCATTATTTAATTCGGCTTATTACTTCTCTTCCACAGTCAAATACATGGTGTAGTGATCCTACTGTGTAAGTCCTTTTTTGCAGAGAGATTTGAGGTCAAAATTACATAACTCATGAACAAAAGCTTTATCCCTAGAAGGGCAGAGGGGTCTTGAACCTCCCTTTCGTATTTTCTCATGTTAGAATAATAAAGGGGACTATGCCTAATCAAAGACCCAACGTTATTATAGCCACAGTTAAAGCTACTCGGCACAGGCTTTGATCTGCTTGAGGCATCCATGTTGGGGACAAACCACAGTAGAAAGGGGGACAGTAGAAAGGGGGAGGAGTGACAGGGTGGGAGATTTGTCTCCTGAGTGTTTGTTTTGTGAACACACTCTGTAAAACTGTAGCCTGTGTCCTCTCTAACCCTGTCAATCAAACCAGACATAATCTCAGGTTACTGAAAGAGCCATGAAGCTAGCTTTATGCAGATTGTATACTGTCTATCTAGTTTAAACGCACAGTTTTTATACTAAGTAGATTATTCGAATATAAGTCTATTCGCAGACAGGAACTCGAAACCAGTGGATATTGTTAAAATGCTACTTTATAATAAACCGTGCTATTGAGAAACAAACAAACAAAAAGAGATAGAGCATCAGTGTTGAGGCCAGGCTATGCCCTGTTCTAGTTCCTCCTTGTTGTGTGAAGCAGTGGTGGGTGCCCTGTCCCAAGAGACACCGTCTCAGCAGCAGGTCTGGACTCCAAACTGAAGATGGAGGATGATTGTCACGTCTGTGGACACATGAATGACACCATCTGTTTGGTGCCACCAATGAAGCACAGACTGATCAATGATTAATTCCTGGAAGTAGAAAGTGCACCCCCATATGTTAAAGCACATTGAGATCATATGAACACATGAGCTAAATTAAATCATATCAGGAAAGCACCCAGGTTTAGGAAAGCCAGCGATGCCCTCCCCTGGAACCTGTGAAGAGGAAAACACATAATACTGCAATGGATGGTGGTGACGTCACTGACCTCTCAGCTGACTACCTGGTGTATACTTACAGGCAGAGGACATTCCAGTGTCCCACGGGCTTCAGCTTGGTTTGTCTCCACTGGACACATGGCTTGTTTAAATGGCCCTCTCTGTCTTCCTATCTGTCCATCATCCACCCCTTCCTCCTCCTCCTCCTGACTTTAACCTCTATGGCCTTACCTCATTTCTGTTCTCCCACCTTGAGACACAGCTCAACTCTGACCCTGTGCCTGACTCCACACTCTTCCTTCTAGTAGACATCCAAAAGAGCTAGTTAGTTATCTTCCCACACAGCCTTCCGTGAATTCCTTCAATTAAGCTGCTCTGAGACTCCTTGAATTCTGCTGTAGCCTTGCTGACCCTTAGTAGCCATGTGTAATCCACATTAATGCATATGTATAGATATATTTACTATATGATTTATAATGTGTGATCTGAGCGTTAATATCAGTAGTAAAGATGAGGGTAAAAAAAAGACTTTCTTTGGCCAGCTATCAGGAGAAATGGGGACAAATGGCTGCCAATAAAACCAACAACCAACGTAGCTTGTGAATTGACTGTAATGTAATAAAGTCTGGCATTATGGAAAGAGAGAAATGTGTCTGTTTGTGAGACAGTGTCCTCACAACAGTTCACCCAAAACTCTCCTTTGCAGAGACTGTGATAAAGCTATACCAATGATCTGTAAAACAGATAAAGAAATCCAATTGAGAAAAACAAAGGTATTGATTCAGCACAGCCAGGGATCAACATGTTACCTGGAGCCTTTCTGTGGGATCATGTCCCATAGCCAAGTTCTCTTATCCAAGATGAACACATTATTAGCCAGATGATTTTTTAAAAATGATCTTTGGCACTCGGCAAAATTAATGTGGAAGACATATGGCTAAGTCCTGTGGCCAAAGTCAGAAGTCTTTCCTTCCATGTTGTTGGTCTTCTAGTTTGAGAGCCCCTGGTGGCTGGAGGTTCCTCCTCTCTATAGCCTGTGCTCGGCTTAGCATTCCTTTGGCTCTTTCTGAATCAGTGAATAATATCTGCCTTTACAGCTGAGAGAAATCAATCATCTCGAGACTGGTAATATGTCAGCAGCTCCTTGCTCTGCCTACAGCACATGCTAGCTGTGGGGACGGCAAAGAGCAGGCCCTACGCTTATCTCTGTGTCCACAAGAGTAGGGAGGAGCTTTTCTTCACCTCTCTACACAGGGCTGCCCAGAGATGAGAGCTGCAGTCACTTATTGGATGGTAACTCTCAATCATTTCCAAGGTACAAGGATGCTTTCTTCTCTTGGCTATTAATTAATTTGTTTGTTTGTGTCAGCGTTACAGTACTTCATCATTGCCACAGGGGGAACCGTTGGCTTCATTTTGGTTTGGAGACACTGCTGCTGAAGTTATTAAGCTAATGATTTATGCGCCATGTGATGGAGCAACCTCTCGTGCTTTCTAGTGGTTACTTTGTTTTGTTTACTGTTGATTACTGGCAGTTGTTATGCCACCAAAGGCCCCTGCCAGCTCTCTGAGTTTATGTATCCCTGTGGATCTTTAGTTACCCTGGTTAATATAGAAAACATTCGAATGGTTTAGTATTTTTAAAAATCCCCTAAGCTGTGAATTAAAGCACTGTGTTCTGCCTTCCAGGAGAAAGAGTTCAGTGAGAGCTAACAATGAGCAGCAAACGCGGCCGACCCTCCTATTGGCTTCTGGTTTTATCAAAATGGAAAGTCTGAGTGCTTTTCAGGAATATGGGGCTGTGACTCCATCAGCTTTGGGCTATGAGATCACTGGTTTTTCCTCTTGGGTGCTGCACATTTTACCATATTAAGGAACCAGTTTGCTTAGAGCAAGCTGCCCGTGTTTAAAGGCTACATCGGATGGCTGGCAGCAGGACTCTCCCGTTTAGCCCTGGGGCCAGCCTCAGTGAATGAAGCCTTTACAACCAGCCTGTTGTGTTTTTGTTCTGAAGTGCTTTTTGTAACCCAAGACTTGCATGGGGCAGATGAACGATGGGCAGACACAAAGGAACAGTTTAGGAACGATGTGTTTAAAATGGCAGCATGTTTCTGTGTCGGGTGAGGGTGAATCTCCCTCTACCCGGAGTTCTGAGATGCATTCCCTCACCGCTTATAGAGCTCGCCAGTTAGGCTAGTCTGCGAGCCCCAGGCATCTGCCCACGCCTGCTTCTTCAGTGTGGCGCATGGTGTCACACCTGAGTTCCACTTAGGTGCTGGGGGTCTGAACCCAGGTCCTCATGCTTGCCTGGCAAGCACTTTACCTGCTGAGCTATGGCTCCTTCCCTTTATGACAATCTCACACAGTGCTCATGTCTTGGCACTGAAGGAAAACATTTGTGTGGACAGCTGCCGGCAAGTCTGAACATCTCAAACAGTATACTTTGCTTGTTTCAGGCGTAGCTTCCTGAAGGCTGCTGGCTACTGAACCCTGTCGGTCCATTTAGCTTTGCTTTGACTTCAAAATATTTCCTTCTCTCTGTCTCTGTCTCTCTCTGTCTCTCT
>LOJH01017531.1:8223-22241 GCA_001685095.1 Ellobius talpinus
TTCCAGGACAGGCTCCAAAGCTACAGAGAAACCTTGTCTCAAAACAAAACAAAAAACCAACAAAAAAAGTTTCTGCCTTCATATTAATGTCTTTTAAAGTGATACACGTCTTTAATTCCACACTGGGGAGGCAGGTGAGTTTGAGGCTAGCCTGGTCTACAGAGTGAGTTCCAGGACAGCCAAAGCTACAGATGGGCCTGGAATGCATAGGAAAGCTAGCTGAGCAAGCAGGGAGAAAGCCAGTTTCTCCATGGTTTCTGCTTCAGCTCCTGCCATACTTCCCTCAGACAGAGATGGGCTATGAGCTGGGGTGTAAGCCGAAATCAATCCTTTCCTCCCCTAGTTGCTTTTGGTCTTCATCACAACAGAAGGGCGATCAGTTCTGAGTTTTCATCACATCCTGTGTTTGTTTCGTGACATAGTTGACAATGACTGTCCCATACATCCGTACATCAGCATCAACCGTCCTCCGCCCTCTGGCCTCCTTTCTAGTTCTTGCTACTACCTGCTCTCCCTAATCTCTAACTTTGTGGAGTCACCAGGGTTTATCTTCTGATCTTTTTCCTGATAACTTTTCCTCTCATGTGATTGTAGGCAGTTACATAGCTTTAAGTGACATTGGCATATTGACAATTCTGTGTGTGTGTTGAGGGGAGTTTGGTTTGGTTTGGTTTTTGAGACGTCTCTCTTTTATGTAATGTTGGCTGTCTTGGAACTCACTGTGTAGACTAGGCCTCACTATGTAGACCAGGCTGTCCTGGAACTCACAGTGATCTGTCTGTCTGCCTCTCAAGTGTTGGGATTAAAGGTGTGGTCACCTTGCTGGGCTAGTAGTTTTATTTAGACTAAAATCTAAACTCACTGGGATGGGGGTGTACACCAATACCTTAGCACATGAAGACTGAGGCAGGAGGATTGCAGGTTTGAGTCCAGAATCTAGGCTACATGGTAATGCACACACCAAATGTATCCTTGCCTCTGCCTTCTCCCTACCTACACATGTCAGGATGACTGGCAGACTTAAACTTTGGATCAGTTTTGATACTGAGTTTACTTTTTTATTTTTCTTTTTTACCAGTTTATAAAGGTCAGGAGAATGAGGGAGACTTCTGAGCCCTGTGTAGCCTGACACCGAGACAAGAAAGGGAGCTGTTAGGTCACCGTAGGAAATGACACCCAAATGTAGAGGGCGGTTTAGCCCTTGTTTTCAGCTTAAGAAATAGTAATGCAATCGGACCTGGTAATCTGTCAACAAGAATAAATGAGGTCTCATCTCGTGTCACAGGCACTAAACACTTACTCTCGTTTCTAGGAAATCCCTGCGGACTGCTTCTTTGTGAAATGCAACGGAGTCCTCGTTGCCCCCAGTGACATGGTGCAGCATGGAGCTGTGTACAGTTTGGAGCCCAGACTTTGTGGGGGGAAAGGAGGTAGGACATGATGGTGGCTTCTTGTGACAAGTCTGTATCTCTTAGTGGTGTGTTTGAGATTAACAGACTTGTTGGGCTTCATATACCAACTTTGTTTTTCCTTGTGAAACCATTTTTACTCAATTTTGGATTTTTTTTGTTGGTTTTTTTGTTTTGTTTTGTTTTTCGAGACAGGGCTTCTCTTGAGTTTTTGAGCTATCCTGGAACTAGCTCATGTAGACCAGGGTGGCCTCAAACTCAAAGAGATCCGCCTGCCTCTACTTCCTAGTTGGTTTTTAAACACAGTTGATGTAGCCAGGCAGTGGTAGCACACACCTTTAATCCTAGCACTCAGGAGGGAGAGACTGTTGGGTCTCTGAGTTCAAGTCCAGCCTGGCCTATAGAGTGAGTTCCAGGATGGCCAGGGCTATGTAGAGAGGCCCTGTCTCAAAAAAAAACCCAAAAAACAAACAGCCCCCCAAAACAACCCACCATAGCTGATGTAGATGTACTGGTGGCTAATCTGATGTGCTTCTTTCAGCAAGTTTGTACTCCAAGGGGAGGGCACAGGATTTCCTACATGAGCCACCTTATAAATCAAATTCTTCTAATTCTGTGTATTAGTTCCTGTGCATATGTGTGAGTCGTGTATATGGAGGCTGCGGGTTGAGATGGTCTGTCTTCCTTAGATACTCTTCACTTTTATTTGTGAAGACAGGATTGCTCACTGACCCTGGAGCTTATCAGTTTGCCTAATGAGCTCTAGAGATCCTCTAGTCGTGTTGTTGGGGTTTGAGCGCCTGTCATTGTGCCCAGCTTTTGCATGGACGCTGAGAATCCAGAACTCACTTCCTTATGCTTGTACAGCACACACTTCACTGGCTGCTGCCTATGAAGTCCTATCACATAATTTTTCATCTAGGAAGCTCAGAGTCTCTGGCATTGGCTGAAGCTTTTCATCGATCCTACCTGTACGGTACAGCATTTCAGACATACAAAGTGGAAGGCAGAAAACACAAAGTTAATCAGATTAATCAATACCTTTGCTTTCTGGGCAGAAACTGTGTCCATCTCCTTTTCTAAAAGAAAAAGAATGTGAAGTTTATTTTTAGTCTTGTTATATAGGCTATTCTCATTAATCTGACTTCTATCTATCCTTAACCACTTAAGCCATGTATATATTGGTTTCAGGTTTTGGGTCTATGCTTCGAGCACTTGGTGCACAGATAGAGAAGACAACCAATCGCGAAGCCTGCCGGGATCTCAGTGGGAGGAGATTACGAGATGTCAATCATGAGAAAGCGTAAGATATCCACTTTGTAGTTAAGTCTCTGATAGTATAGTGACATTAAGCGTGATACACCTTTCTGGAGAAGTGTCACAATATGAATAGGAGTCCATTCATTGTATAGGGAGCATTTTTTTGTAGTTAGAATGCTTGGTGAGTTCTGAGAAATATCTCATTAACAGAATCCCTCGTGCAAGCATCACAGAGAGAGTATTAGTAAACTCAGACATTATAATTGATCATCTGATGCAGTGAAGAGATTGATGGACTGATGTGTGAGGTGTCACTTATGAGATGTGGCATATAGTTTCACAGTAAACTTGATTTATGTGTATTTGTCTGTTGTGCATTTGAGACAGGGTCTCTCCCTGTAGCTTTGGCTGTCCTTTAACTCACTATGTAGACCAGAATGGCTAAACTCAGAGAAATGTGCCTCCCAGTGCTGGGATTAAAGGTGTGTGGCACCAGGCCTATAAGTAAACTTGACTTAATAATTAGGAGCATGAATGAAACAGCAGCTGACTAGCAGTGCAGTTTGGTGGTAGAGCACTTGCTTAAGGTCCTGGGCTTGATCCCTATGATCACTCCCCCAATAAATAAATAGTACAGTAGCTACATAAATTGATGGCAGTTATTAGCAAGCATTATGCCCTGTGCATGACTGTTCTGTACTTTTGTGTTACTCAGAGCTGGAGGGTTGTTTTCTTTTAATAACATCACCTTAAACAGGTGAGTAAATGTTACTATGACTACAGTATCATTAAGCAATAAGTTTTTCAACTATTCTGTTGTATTGGGCCACCTTCATACGTATGGTCTCCCAGTGATCTAAATGCCGTGTGTGATACATCCATTCAGTTCCATCTCCACCCTTCCCCAGGATGGCCGAGTGGGTCAAGCAGCAAGCTGAGCGGGAGGCTGAGAAGGAGCAGAAGCGCCTGGAGAGACTGCAGCGAAAGCTCGCAGAGCCTAAGCACTGCTTCAGCAGCCCCGACTACCAGAGGCAGTGCCATGAGATGGCTGAACGTCTGGAGGACTCTGTCCTCAAAGGTAAGAGCGAGAATTCTGGCTCTGCAGCCCCTGGAGCATGAGCTTCGGACCACTCCACCTTGAGGAGTGGCGCCGGAGCATTTTGCAAGAGAATGACGAAAGCCAACCAATCTCTCTTACCACAGGCTAACCCTGCACCGCACCCAGCGCAACACAGCAACACTTGGCATGGCAACCCCGAATGTCTTAGGCTTTTGGGCCCCAGGGAAGAACATCTTTTCTTTGTTGTGAGCCTCGCCTTTAATGGCTGAGTCATCTCTCCAGACCATTCTTTCTTTTTTGTGCAGTGCAGGGCTAGGGGAAGCCTTTGGGAGTTTCTATACACCTCAGCATGTTTTTTCTTTTGTTTTATTTTTTTCTTTTTCTTTTTTTTTCTAGACAGGATTTCTCTGTGTAACAGCCTTGGCTGCCCTGGAGCTTGCTCTCTAGATCAGGCTGTCTCAAACTCACAAGAGATCTACCTGCCTCTGCCTCCTGAGCGCTGGGATTAAAGGCGTGCACTGCCACCGCCCAGCAACCTCAGCATGTTCTTTTAAGCGTCCAGTCCAGTGCTCTGGGCCTGTCATGAAAGTTGTTGATTTAAAGGATCCTTTTCATCACAAAGGCTGTGCTAGGACAGGAAAGACAAATGTTTGCAAATAACCGTCAGATATGCACCTTCAGCCTCAAGTTGCATACTGGTGTCTTAAAAAGTTCTGTTCTAAAGCTGAGCAGTAGTGGCATATGCCTTTAATCCCAGAACTTGTGAGTTCAAGGCCAGCCTGGTCTACAGAGTGAGTTCCAGTACAGCCAGTACTATTACACAGAGAAAGCCTGTCTTGAAAAACCGGGCCAGGGGAACCTGTTCTAAACTGGATGTGTGTGGCGGTTCATGGCTCTAATTCCAGTACTAGGAGGCAGAGGCAGGTGGATCTCCGTGAGTTTGAGGTCTGCCTGGTCTACACAGCAAGTTCCAGGACAACCAGGGCTACATAATAGACCCTATCACAGATAGATGGATGGATGGAGGGAGGGAGGGAGGGAGGAAGAAAGAAAGAGGTAGATGAATATATAGGTAGATATGAAAGTCCTATTCTAGAGACTGATTGTGAGGCAGAGGCAGATGGATCTATGTGAGTTTATAGTCTACACAGTAAGTTCCAGGCTAGCCAGGCCACAAAGAAAAACCCTGTCCCTTAAAAATGAAAAAGAGTGGGGCAGTGGTGGCACATGCCTTTAATCCAGGCATTCAGGAGGCCCAGCAGGTGTACTTCCTAGTTTAAGGGCAGCCTGGTCTATAGAGTGAATTCTGGGATAGCCAGGGCTACACAGAGAAACTCTGTCTTGAAAAATGAATGAATGAATGAATGAATGAATGAATGAATGAATGAATGAATGAATGTATGTGCTGTCCTGGCTGGGCGTGATGGAGTGCCTGACCTTTACACTTGCTCAGTGAAGACAGGAGAGTCGGGAGATCAAGGTCATCTTCAACCACAGTGTGCTGAGACTAGCTCAGTCACAGACAGATATGATTCCGTAGTGTTTATCTGAGATTTTTTTTTAAATTTGAGATTAATCTTATAACCATAAAAAATTTGGTATGCAGAAATTTATATTTATTAGCTGAGGAACAGCCATAACTAAGTATGTATGAAAAAAAATAAGGAAACTTGTTACTTTTTATGTGAATTAAAAGTTTTTTGTTTTTTGTCTTGAAGCACGCAGGTGAACAGAGGAAGGTTGATCTTTGTGAGTTTGAGGAGGCCAGCATGGTCTACAGAGCGAGTTCCAGGACAGCCAGGGCTACACAGAGAAACCCTGTTTCAAAAAAAAAAGCTTCTTTAAAAGATTGTCGTACTCTGTACAACCCAGATTATGTCCTTACAGAAACTGGTTAAATTTTCCTCTCAGGTATGCAGGCTGCCTCCAGCAAGATGGTGTCAGCAGACATCAGTGAGACTCGGAAACGGCCTAACAAGTCAAAGGCAGACCAGGGAGCTGGTGCAAAGAGAAAGAAGTGCTTCTGGTGAGTCCTTGTCTGCTCACACAAGTGCTTTTTCTCTTTCCCTTCTCTCCACTCTTTCTCTCTCTCTCTCTCTCTCTCTCTTTGTGTATGTTTGTGTGTGTGTGTGTGTGAGAGAGAGAGAGAGAGAAGGAGAGATAGGTCATTGCTCTGTCTGCCAGGCCACCCTTCAACCTTGGGATTCTCCTGCATCAGCCTCCTGCTTGGATCTCAGATGGGCCGCCACACCCAGGGCTCTAGCAAACACATTTTTAAGTAGCACTGATGGGAGCTCATTTCCAGAGTGCTTCAGTCTTCAGATTTTGTTGCTTGGCACTCTGTACACATTAGTAGTGTTTTCTGCTGTGGATGCCATTCAACAGAAACTGAGTGATGAGTTTGTGTACATGTTTGTGTGCACATGTGCGTGGTGTGTGTGTGTGTGTGTGTGGAGATGAGAGGTGGGCATAGATGTCTTCCTCCTCAGCTTTCCATCTCTTTTTTGACATGGTCCCTCACTGAACTTGGAACTCATCCGTTCGGTTACATTTGCTAACCAGTGAGTACCAGGGATCCTCCTGTCTTGTATTTCCTACTCCCATCCCCATGCTGGGATTTCAGATGCCCCACTTCCCCTGGCTTTTTATGTAGGTGGTGGAGTTCACAGCTCAGGCCCTTGTCTTGTATGTAAGGCACTTGACAAATGGAGCCCTATTTTCCCAGTCCCCGAAAGGACAAATTTTCTCCTTTCATAGTGAAACATCACATAAAAAATACTCCTTTTCTTCATTTTTTTTCCAAGTTTTTATTATTTTATGTGTATGGATGTTCTGCCTGCAGTACAGTCAAGAAGAAAATTTTCATCAGGGCAGTTGTCCTTAATGTGGCCTTGGAGCCAGGTAGTCTGGTTTCCTGTTCCCACTAACTTGATGTTTGTTCCTGTTGTCTTGGCCTTTCCCAGACTGTCAGATCACCTCTAATGCCTGCCACCTTTTGTTAAGATTCATCCGTGTTTAGTTGTTGTTTTGGTCTCTTGAGTCGGGTCTTGCTGTGCAGACAAGAATAAGGAATCCTGGTCCATCCTCCTGCTTCACCTTCTGAGTGCTGGGATTATAAGCATGAACTACCATGCCCAACACTTACTGCCTCTTATTGTAAAGTTGCCTGGATATTCCAATTTCTTTATCCATTCTCCACCTGTTAGAAACCTTGGAGACTTTGTAGTTAGGGGAGTTGTCCTAATTAGGGTTATCATTACTTCAGTGAAACACCATGACCAAAACAACTTGGGGAGGAAAGGATTTTTTTGACTTATATTCTCAGATCATTGTTCATCATTGATGGAAGTCAGGATAGGAACACAAGCTGGGCAGGAACCTCGAGGCAGGAGCTAAAGTGGAGGCCATGGATGGGTGCTGCTTACTGCCTTGCTCTTCTTGGCTTGCTCAGCCTGCTTTCTTACAGAATTCAGGACCACCAGCCCAGGGATGGCATTACCCATCAATCATTAATTAAGAAAATGCCCTATAGCCAGGCGGTGGTGGCACACACCTTTAACCCCAGCACTCAGGTGGCAGAGGCAGGTGAATCTCTGTGAGTTTGAGGCCATCCTGATCTACAGGAGCTAGTTTCAGGACCACCAGGGCTACACAGAGAAACCCTATCTCGGAAAAAAAAACCAAAAAGAAAGAAAGAAAAGAAAATGCCCTACAGTCTTGTCTTCCAGCCCAGTCTTATGGAGAAGGCGTTTTCTTAATTAAGGTCCCCTCCTTTCAGGTGACTTTAACCGTGTCAGGTTGACATAAAGCTATCCAGCACAGCAATTATGACTGAAGCATAGGGTGTTCTCCCTCTTTCTTAGAAATAGCTAGAAATTGAACTAGGTCTCACACATGCTAAGCAAGCACTCTACCACTTAGCTTCACCCTCAGACCTAAGGATTTTCTTCATTGCTTCTTACTGTGTTTGATTGTCAACAGCTGGAATTAATATAGAAAGGGAAAGTTTCAAGTATAATTTTAAAAGAATCACAATTTAAAAAAAGAACTAAGAGAACGTGCAGGGAAGAGCATGTGTATGAGGGAGAGCCCGCCGCCAAGAGCATGGGCACGCGGGCGGGGTTTTATATGCTCGGATGCAGTCCCTTCTGTTTACACCTCTGGAGTACACTTGTCTAAAGTGCACCTCCTTACCGTCTCAGGGCAGCCCTTGCTTTCCCTGTGTCTGCAGATAGTCCCCACCCAGACAGAGGTACCGCTTGGAAATGGGTCACACCTTTCTGCTGCTTCCGCAGGTTGGGCATGGAAGGACTGGAGGCTTCTGAGGGGTCCAGTGCTGGAAGCTCAGATGATGACTGCGACGAAGTCTCTGGTACTTCTGGGCTGAACTGCTGTGCTCCAGAACATGGTAGTGACGGTGTTGAGGTGGCAGCCAGCTGTCCTTGCAGTCCTCAGCGCTCAGGATTGAGTACACACTCTGAGGCACCGGAAGAGTTGCAGAAAACCATGACTGACCCTGGGCAGGACATTGTGGAGAACACACAAACTGAGTGGGGAGAGACATCTTCCGGGGAGCACAATGAAAGGAAGATGGTCCCAGAAACAGAAGATGGCCCAGCAAAGGAGACAGAGAGTCCCAAACCCACACAAAAGGACCAAGAGACAGGAGTGACTGGTAGAGACAGAACTGCTGTGGCGCTATCCAGAGAAGATACGAAAAGCGTCCCTGTTGCTAACCTGGAGGGAAGCCACTCAGGAGACACAGTATGTTGGGGTTTTGTTTTGTTTTCCTTCTTTAAAAAAAAATTACATGTTTATGTATGGGGGGAAAAAAGGACATGTCCCCAGCTGGGAGTTGGCAGTAGACATCTGTAATATCCCAACATTTGGGAGGTAGAGGCAGGAATATTACTGAACATTTGAGACCAGGGCTACATAGCAAGACGCTGTCAAAAATAGATGCCAAATATGGCAGTACTTGCTTGTAATCCTAGCCCTTGAGAGGCAGCGATGGGAGGGTTGAGACTTCAAAGGCAATTTCAGCTACATAAGGAAATTCAGAATTAGCTCTGACTTTTGTGTGAGGCCCCATCTTGGGGGACGGTAAGAGGAGGATCTGCAAAGAAATTCTGTGCCTGTTGCTGTCTTGAACGTTTGTTTCTAGCTGCATAGATAAGATATTAGCATTCCCTGTGTATCAGAACTGCATGTGGAATGGCGTGTGGATGACAGGTCGATAGTAGGGCGATGCTACAGTAAATAGCAGCTCTTTGGAAATAAAACACAGTTGATAATTACAGGCTGGCTTTAATTCTTCCTTTTCCCAGCAGGCTCTCGGTCAGGAAGCTGTGGATCTGTTTGCATTCAGCTCCGCGGCCGAGTTGGAGTCACTGGGTTTGGAGAGGCTCAAGTGTGAGCTGATGGCCCTTGGACTGAAGTGCGGGGGCACCCTGCATGAGCGTGCAGCCAGACTCTTCTCTGTCAGGGGCCTGGCAAAGGAGCACATTGACCCTGCTTTATTTGCCAAGCCTTCAAAAGGGAAGAAGAAATGAATTTCCTCACAGCTTTCATGTGTTTGACACTTCCTCTGACTTGATGTGGACTGGCCAATGTTCCTATTGATACTAAAAGTCATTTTTTTAATAACTTGGTTCTAACTAGTCTCTTTTCATTGGTACCTGGGCTTGAGGTTTTCATTGGAGGAAGAAAACTTTGTAGGGTATTTTCCCTCTTTTTTTGGGGGGGGGTGTTTTTGAGCCTCACAGCTGGGCACTGGTGGCGCATCCCTTTAATCCCAGCACTCAGGCAGAAGCAGGCGGATCTCTGAGTTCAAGGCCCTCCTGGTCTATAAAGTGAGTTCCAGGACAGCAAGAGGTTCACAGAGAAACAACAACAACAAAAAAAAAAACAAAGTTAAAAATTGAGAGAGACTCTTCTAGTCCAAACTGACCAAGAACTTTATAGCTTGGGCTCAAACTTGCGGTGATTGGCCCGTCTCAGGTATGCGCCATGGCACCGGTCTTGTCAGAGGTTTATAGCTTTCTCTTGCTTCACATTGTGTCATTTTGATGGTGTTTTCAGGAAGTTTATTTCTAGACACAGTTATTCACAACTTCTGAGAAAAACTTGTCTCTCTTTCCAGTACCGATGTGTGTATACTACCAGGGATGGGACCTAGCTGCTCCCAGGCTCTCAACACTGGGGTCACTCCAGCTTGGGCCTATTTTGTTTGTTTTTTTCTTAGCTGTCAATCTTCTTGGGATCTGTACTTTTTCCCCTCTATGTATCTTGGGTCTTCTCTACTCGTTTTTCTTAAGCTCCTTAAGCTTTCGATCATTGATTATAGATTTTCTTTTCTTTTTCTTTAAGTGTATTGCCCAATTAGCAAATACTTGTGTTTTCTCTAAATGTCTTATTGCTGTGTCCTGTTGAAAAGAACAAACACAAGCTGGGCAGTGGTGGCTCACGCCTTTAATTTCAGCACTTGGGAGGCAAAGTTTGAGGCTAACCTGGTCTATAGAGTGAATTCCAGGACAACTAGGGCTGCACATACCCCCTCGGCTGGCAAGGGAGTATGTTCTGGGATATCCCTTATATGAGTGGTTGGTAGGATTATTCGCACGGCCTGTTTTTGCTGGTTTGTTTTCACGAGGAACTAAGAACGTTAAAATCTCAATTATGATTGAAATTGCCTTTTTTGAGAAAAAATAACTGTTGATTATATATTAATTCACTGATCTTATATGCCTTAAAATGACTTGCTCTAGTTGGTTTTGGATTTTTTTTATTTCATCTTTGATGATTTCACACATGTAGACAGTGTATCTTGATCATGTCCACCCCTTTCCTATTCCTTTGATTCTTCTGTTGCTATTTTATATTTTGAAGCTATTACTAGGTTTCATTCTTCTAGTATATATATCATGCAGTGTCCTTCGTCTCTGGTAATAGTTTCCTGTTCAGGCATGAAGTATGGCCTTCCAGCCTTTGTCCTTGTTTTCATAGCGTGCGTTTTCTGCTATGTTTTAATTTCTCCTGCTTTTTTTCTTTGTTTTATTTTGTTTTGTTCTTCATCCTGGACTCACTCTGTAGACCAAGCTGGCCTTGAACTCATAGATATCCACCTGCCTGGGATTAAAGGTGTGCCCACCACCACCTGGCCTCCCTGCTCTCTGTCTACAGTGGGTCCCTACATACGCATGTGTTGCCTTGTTTGTGTCTATTCTGTGTCGTAGTCATCATGGTCTGGTCCCTGTCTAGCCAGTGCTCAGTCACACAGTTGTTCTGTCCTAATGTGTTCTTTTGGGGGCTGTTTCCAGATGTGCCTAGATGTTGTCTACTTATTTTTTACCTTGGAGTTTGGTGAACTTTGTAAATTTATGCCAGCAATTAAATTTGGGGAAAAAATTTAAGCGGTAGTTTCTTCACATTTCCCCTCCCACTTCCTAACATCTTCTATCCTTTCCTTCTGGAATTATAAGGATATGTTCGCCCACCATGTCACTGGGCCTCCCCTAAGTCACCAAATCTATTGTCCTCCCCGCCCCCCATTTTTATCCCATGGTTGTCCAGTTTCTATGATGTAACCAAGCTGCTAAGAGTCTCTTAGACAAAGTGCCTGGTAGAAGGGTCTGGAAGCCACAGGCTCCCTGCTCTGTATGTATAGAGTTCCGAGAGTGTGACTTTAAAGGAACAGCCTGGACACAGACAACAGTCATGCTTCACAGCAGGAAACCCAAAGACATACTACTGTTGTTTAGGAAGGTAATTTGTCTAGTGTGGGGAGCTAGCTATTCAAACCTTAAAAGGACATTTGAGCCAGGTAGTGGTAATTCCAGTTTAATCCCAGCACTTGGGAGGCAGAGGCAGGTGGCTCTCAGTGAGTTCAAGGCCAGCCTGGTCTACAAAGCGAATTCCAGGACAGCCATAGCTGTTACACAGAGAAACTATGTCTCAAAAACAAAAAGGATATTTAAAAGTGCCAGGTACAGTCAGTGGCTTGCACTTTGTAATACCAGATACTGATGGGCCAAGGTAGGATTGTTTAATCCCACAGCCTTGTCAACATAGTAAGACCCTATCTCAAGACAACACTCCCCCAAAATAGTTGTGGATGCAGGTTTATCTAAGTTGTTCTATTACCAGTGAAGACTTAGGAGTCAAATATGGGGTGGAAACTGATAGATCAAAGAAGTGGCAGAGGAGTGACCAGCTAACCTTTCCACACTTCTGAGATCGAAGAGACCATGAAATCTCTTAAGTCCCTCCCTACTCCTTCCTGTGGGTCTTCTCTGTCCAAATCCCTGGCTTCATTCCAGGTTAACTTTGTTAACAGTCTTGGGGTATCAGTGTGATCAAATAGTCCACAACAGTGCAGATCTTTAGATTTTGTAGTATCTGCTTTATGAGGTGAAAAGTTCTTTTGAGCTTGGGCAGGTCAGCTGGGCAGCCATCCCTGAAGGCATTTCTGTCGTCATAGGAGGTTACTAGACCCCTTCCTAATGGCCTGGTTGTTCCTTCAGCTTGCCAGAGTGCTGGTTGTACCCTACCTTAGCATGGGGTGTGAGCAGCCTGTGTCAGCTCCTCACAGGCGAGTGGACCTTTGGTGGTGTAAAGAGGTCATGATCCTGATTGTCCCCACAGTATGGAAGAATTGGTTTGCTTGTGGGTCCCTTCTACTGTACAGCTAGCTGTCATACCCCTCGTCAGTCTACATGTGAGATGCTAATGGACTCCTGTGTGGGTCTGGTTCATCTTTGATTCGGGATCACCACCTTCAATTTCAAGAACTAATACCAAGTTCCTTTTAGATGCAGAAGCCAAACCAACTTGAGGGGGACTTAGGGTGTTGTCCCCACAGGGAGGCCCTGGAGGTTAAGTGGTGTGTGTCTTGGAGCTGCCAGGTGTTACGTGTGCAGGGTGAAAGCATCTCTCCCAGAGACCTCACAGAGGCTGTGTTGAAAGGGACAGAAACAAGTGCAAGAGCTGTGGCCTGCGAGATGTGGCCTTGCAAGAGAAGGGCTGAGTAACAACTGACCGTGATGTCAGTTTCCCTTTTTGAGCAGAGCTTCAATGGATGACAGAAATTTGACATGATTTACAGGCCACTTAAGTCTAACACGTGCTGGGTTTGGGCATGGTGGTGCATTCTTTAGTCCTAGCATTTGGAGCCTAAGACGGGAAAATGGAAAATTTGCAGTCAAGCTGGTCTATAAAAAGCAACCCTGTCTCACACCCAATAAGCTTCAAATAATAAGAGCTGGGACTGTATAGCTCAGTGGTAGTGTCTAGGGATATAATGTTTGAGGCCTTGAGTTTCATTTCCCTAGTAAGGGGGGCAAGGGATAAAGCTCAAAATGAAAAAATGATGAAGTAATTAGAGGTGTAGACAGATGCTTCTCTGGAGTGTAATCCTGGCTGTTGCACGGGGCCTCCTAGAAACCTCTAAGCTTGGCCACTTTGTTGGCTTAGCACAGGAATGCAGCTAGCCTGAGATGCATGCCGTGTCTTTGCCCTTGAAGTTCAGGACAGCTCCCTACTGTTTCCAGCTGTGGATCAAGGATGGCAAAGGCTTTATGGTGGGGTTTGCTCTGTGTACCCATGCTCCCTAAACCCTATCAGCAAAATGCTTAATTATGTGCACCCAGATAATGTCATTCCTCAGAATACCCCTACCATTGTTCTCGCCTTCCTCTGAATGCAGCCCGCACACTCACTGTGACCTCAAGCCTCTTGCAGCCTGAACCCCTCTTCCATCTGACCTCATTTTCCCTGCCTTGGCCACAGTAACTTCTGGGCTGTTCTTTGAATAAACCAGGTGCTCCACCGTCACTGCTCAGCTCTGACTGGTTCCCACAGGTCCCCTCAGATGTTCACAGAGATGTCACTGTTGCCTCTCTGTGATTTGAAGTGCCAAAGACAAAGTTCCCTGTATGCACATGTCTAGATCATGTGAGCCTCTCCCCACATGGAGACCGCTGTGATAGTACAGAGTTCTGTTTTATCAGTATCTGCATGGAAAAGGTGCTGTACCATATTTGTTGACTGAATTAACGTACTGTGATATTCAAATAGTGTGTTCTATAAAACATCAAACAATTTTGAATATGTTCTTCTTTAGGGTTGTTGAGGACTTTCCCTGAACCCTCCCTTGGAAACCTCCCCTTAGGAGTATGTGCCTTTGAAAGTTGTTGAGGAAAATGACTAGAGTCATTTTACCAAATACAATCCAACTGAAGGGGGGCTGGAGAGATGGCTCAGCGGTTAAGAGCATTGCCTGCTCTTCCAAA
>LOJH01017532.1:27637-39448 GCA_001685095.1 Ellobius talpinus
CTAGGCAGGTGCTCTACCACTGAGCCATGCCCCAGCCCCTCACTGGGGGATTCTGGGTAGGCTGACCTTAAACTCCTCTATAACCTTAAGCCCAATCCTCTTACCTTAGCCTCCTGAGTAGCTGGAAGGACAGGTCTGCCATCACAGTCCTCTTGTTTGAAGAGGGAACAGGCCTGAAAAAGAGATTGTGGAAGCAAGTCCCTCAGGATCTGTTGCCCCACCAAACACACAGCCACATTGGTAGAGGGGGTGTCTGGACAACCAGCGCACTCCAGGCCAATACCCTACTCTGGGTTTAGGTTTCATGACCTGTTGTTGAGTGTGTCTGAGGCAGGCAGCAGGACCTGCCCAGTCTGACTTTGCTCCTTCCTGTCAGCTCAAATGGTTTTAGCTGCATTTCTCCAGCCGCGTTTCCTCTTTTGAAAAGGATTTATTTTTTATTTATGTGCACGGGTCTATAGGGTGGCATGTGCAGGATAGCACAGGTGCCTGCAGAGTCCCAAAGAAGGGCATCGGGTTCCCTGGAGGTGGAATCACAGGCAGTTGTGAGCCATCTGGCGTGAGTGCTGGGAACAAAATTCGGGTCCTCTGCAAGAGCACTCGGCAATACTGTTTTTCATTTATATTTTTATTTTATGTGCATGGATGTTTTGCTTGCATGTATGTATGTCTGTGCACCATGTGCATGCCTCATGCCCACAGAGGTCAAAAGAAGACGTTGGATCCCCTGGGACTAGAGTTAAAGATGGTTGTTAGCTGCCACGTGGGTGGCAGGGATCAAACCAGGGTCCTCTGGAAGAGCAGTCAGTGCTCTTAACCACTAGCCCCTCAGTAAACACTCTTCGCTGTGGAGCACCCCACCCCAACACAGGGTCACATATCACAGGCTGGTCCCAAACTCACTACGTAGCTAAGGGTGTAAATGAACACCTGATCCTCCAGCCTCCACCTCCCAAGTGCTGGGATTCCAGCCTTGTGCCACGGTAGCTTGTTTAAGCAGTGCTAGGAACAGAATCTTGAGCCTTACCCATGCCAGGCAAGCACTCCACCAACTGAGTCTCAGCCCCAGCCACCACCGCCTTTATTTAGTAGTGGGGGAGAGTGATCGGGACAGGGGACGAGCTGCCAGATAGACCGGTGGCTGAGTCGGAAGCACTGTGTTAATTCTTTTCTGTCTCTGGCCTGTGCCTGTTCTTCTGGCCTTCAAAGCCACAACCATTCATCATGGCCAGTGAACACATCAGGCCTGGGTGATGAAAGGCTCTGAGGCCCTTCCAGCCCCTCCCTGGGGGCCACTGATGTTCCCTGAGGCCGAGCATGAGACTCCATCTGTGACAAGCATGGCAGGGGCGACACCTTGTTTTCTCATCTTCTGCCAGCCTGGGTTACTTACTTTCCTGTCTCCGCTTCCCAAGAACTTGGGGATGGGGGGTGGGGACTTAACCCATTACACAGAGGAGAAATTGAGGCTCGGAAGGGCAAAGTCATTCAGTGATCTCACTGGTCCTTGACTGGGGGACTCCATGGCTGCATTGACAGCTGTGTCCCCAGAATATAGAGTGTCCAGAGACCTAACTGCAGCAGAAGTTAGAGGCATGAGCCTTGGCTGTAAGTCTCCTGCTGAAGAGGGGGCCCCACTTCTTCCTGGGGAGGCCTCAGCTTTAGCATCTGGGCCACACATGCCCAGCTGAGCACCTGACTCAGCCCATCATGGCGAGTGATCCAATGAGGAGGGCCAGGGGTGGGCCAGATCACTCTGTCCCCTCCATATCCTCCGTGAGAACTTCCCATGGCTGGTCTTCTCACCTGCCGCCCGTGCCCCTCCCCTGCACCTGACCTCATAGAACTCACGCCCAGCTGGCTAGAAATTGTATCCACATAGCCCAGGCAAACAAGCAGGCCACAACCTGGCCAGGAGGAAGGGATGGGGTGGGAAGACACTCCAGGAGCCTGGCAGACAGGAGGATGGGAAACTCACCCATATTCTGGCTTTTTTGCCACCAAGTTTCCTATGTGACCTCGGGCAGGTAATTCCCCCTGTCCGAGTCACAACCCTTCCGCCTGAAGAAAGTGAATATAACCAGATGACTGTATAGTCGTCACCTGGGACCCTGGGTCTTTCTCTACCATCTCTGGGCCTCAGTTTCCTCATCTATAGAATGGGGTCATAAGTCCTAAGCCTCAAAGAAGCTAAGATACAAAAGGCAGTGGGGAACCTGGGAAATCCCAAGTCAGATGTCCTGCCCTGCCCTGGCCTGGGTCCTGTGCCCCTTACTGGGTACCCAGAAAGCCCCTTTTGTGTACCTGTCACCTGACCAGCATTGAGCCCAGCTCCCCTCCCCTGTCCTCTATGTCCTGTCCCCTCCTCTGCTTCTAAGGACCACTGTCCACAGCTGGGCTCACATGAAACTGCCATGTGTTTTTATTTTGGCAAAGGCGTTAATCCACCAGAACAAGGACCTCTCAGGCTGGCCTGGGGCCTTCTGGTTCTCAGAGCAATTAGGGGTCAGGGGTCAAGAAAGGTGAAGACAGGGAGGTGCTGGGAGCCTGTGGGGGGCCAGGAGCCAGGATCTAGGGGGGCTGACCCCTGATAATTTGCCTGGCATCCCAGTCCCAAGAACAGGAAGGGGGAGCCGCAGGAGGGAGACCTGAACCTTCCCGTTAAGCCTCAGCTGGGCTCTGTCTGCCCCCTCCCTACTCCCAGGGGTTTGCATTTCTGCCTGGGATGTGCAATGCAGCACCTCACACACAGCTGTCACCATTGCCCTAAAAACAAAAGCAATATGGGGCACGTGGCCGGGGTGGGGGCTCTGAATGGCACTTAAGGTGTCCCAGTTTGGCAGCAGGGCCTGAACACATGCCCTGGGAACTGCCATCCACGTGACTCTCCCATGGAAAGTTCTACCCTGAATTGTACACAAACATACACACACGCGCACACACGCACACCCTGCCACTCCTAGTACCCTGACAGCCACTACAGTTGAGTTACCCCAATCCTGTTTTCACACCTGGTCTCTGGGCAGATGTTCTAGAACATGAGGAAAACCTAACTTGGGCCCAGCATCAGCTCAGTCTGAGTCCACAGAACCAGAATCCCCGTTTCCAGGGACTGTATCTTGGTCCAAGTTGCTGTCTTCCATTTCAAGCAGGTGCGTCTGGCTGAAATCCATTGGATTGACTGACCTGCCCGGGGACAGGGGCAGCTGAACTAGAGACAGGTTGGTGTAAGGCAGGAGAGGGGAGGAGGAGAAAGTAGAGGAAAGGTCACAGCAGGAATCCAGTCACCCCAGGCTCCATCCATGACACCCCCATGACACCCAGACATTACACCCACAGGACTCCTCAGGACATATCTCTGGGACTGTAGCAAGTACCCAAGTACCCTTGCTCACAGACTTCAGGAAGGCCGGGCATGTGCACACAGTAGGACTTCCCTGTGCTCCTTCCTACCTGTCTGCCCTCTTCTTCAGAACCCCAGGACCCACCCCAGGCCTCCAGGGGAGAGCCCACCCAGGTTGCAGAGACAGTGGCTCTGTTATTGGTGTACCCTGGGGTATCAGGGTGAACTTGACCATCGAGCTGACTCATTTTTGTCAACTTGGAACAAACTTGAGTCATCTGAGAAAGGGAACCTCCTCAACTGAGGGGTTGCCTTCATCAGATTGGCCTGAGAAGTCTGAGGGGCATTTTCCTGATGATTGATCCAGTGGGTGGGCCCAGTCCTCTGAGGATGGTGCCACCCCTGGGCAGGTGGCCCTGGGTTCTATAAAAAAGCAGGCTGAGCAAACCATGAGGAGCAAGTCGGTCAGCAGCATTCCTCCATGGTCTCTGCTTCAGGCTCTGCCTCCAGATTCCGACCTGAGTTCCTGCCCTGACTTCCTTCAGTGGTGAGCTGTAAGATGCTAGGTGAAATAAACTGTTTCCTGTCCAAGTTGCTTTTGATCATGGTGTTGATCACAGCAGACTAAGACAGCTGTCACTCGCCTGTGAATGGAGTTGATGACCTGGGCTGTTGAAAGTGAGGGACAAAGGCACGGCACATATGCACAGGCCTGCCAGGAACTTCAGATGGAAGCCCCAGCCCTGGATGAGCAGTTGCTGGCTGAGCTGGGTCTCCACAGAGGTTCTAGAACTTCTACCACAGAGGTGTGCTTTCGTAGAAGATTCTCCGTGCTGACAAAAGGTTTGTGGATAAGAAAATGCCCGTCTCTATGTGCCCACCCCCCCAGCCTCAGCACCCTGTAAGCTCTGACCACCGAGGGCTAGCCAGTATCCACCCCACGAGATCCACACCCACTCCATCTCATCTCTCCCTCTCTTTCCTGGAGTTGAAAGCTGGGTTTCTTCCAGGTCCCAGCATGGTTCCCCCCAGGACTGTGCAAGCCTGGGAAGTGATTGTAAAAGGGGGCACAGAAGCCTATAGGGCAGAATCCTGAAACCCCAGCTTTCTCCTACATGGATAAGGTATGTTCCCAGGTCCTTTGGGCAGCTCTGTTTGGGGAGCCAGGAGTCACAAGTTGAGTTCAGTCAAAACTAATACCAAAGTCTGGAGATATGGCTCAGTGGATAGAACAGTTGCCCAACAATACACAAAGCTCTGGGGTCCGTTTGTAGCACTGCAGACGCCAGGCAGGGTGGTGCATGTGACTGTAACCCTAACACTCTGTGGGTGGAGGCAGGAGGATTGGGAGATTTATAGTGAGTTCAAGGCCAGCCTGGGCAACCTGAGACCAAAAAAAAAATTTTAACTTGAGTTGGCAAGACAGCTCAACAGGTAAAGGTGTTTGCTGTCGGTTCTGACAACCTGAGTTCTGTCCTTGGGACCCACATGATGAAAGGAGAGACCAATCAAGTTGTCCTCCTCAGTCTCCTCATTCTGAAGCAAGCTGTCCTCAGACCTCCACAAGTGCACAGTGGCGCATGAACTCACAACTCATATGCACACCAACAAACAAATAAATGTGGTTTTAAAAATTAACTTAATTTTAAAAATCATTTTTGACACACTTAAAAGAGTCAGTATGGTGGCACCTGTAATCCCAATACTCAGGCGTTGGGGGCGGAAAGGTTAGGAGTTCAGTTCCTGATCTGCAGCATCGTGTGCTCTGTTTATGTGGTGATATGGCTGGAACCCAGGACTTCCAGCATGCTAGGCAAGCCCTCTACCAATGCAGCTACATCCTCAGCCCCTGGTGTTAGTTTTGACCAAATTTTTACTAAATTCTGGTGCGTAGGGAGTTCAAGGCCAGCTTAGTTACAAAAGATCTTACCTTAAATTTTTTTTTAATTTAGGTGTTTTTTTGTTTGTTTTTGGGGGTGGGTGTTGTTGTTTTCTTTTTGTTTTTGTTTTGTTTGTTTGTTTATTTTGAGACACGGTTTTTCTGTGTAGCCTTGGTTGTCCTGGAATTAGTTCTACAGACCAGGCTGGTCTCCAAATCACAGAGATTCGTCTGCCTCTGCCTCCTGAGTGCTGATATTAAAGGAGGGTGTCTTAAAGTGTGTGCCGCCACCAGCCGGCTTTATTTAATTTTTAAAAATGTTTAAAAGACCCAGGTGTAGTGGTGCCTGTAATTCCAATACTCAGGAGGTGGAGGCAGGAAGATCAGGCCTTTCCAGCTAAGTAATGAATTTGAGACTAAGACCCTATGTCCAAACACACAAAGCAACAAAACAAACACCAAAAAGCCTGCTTCTCCCGGGGTACCCTTTGCATGCCCTCCGCCTGCCCTTCAAGACTTGTACTTCCCTCCAAATCCTTACTCACTGGGTCTCCCAGGAACAGAAGCAGAGTCTTAACCCCAACCACGCCAAGCACCCCGCAGAGAGACAACTGCTGGTGCCCCCTGCAACCGAGGTGAGGTGGAGACAAGCGAGCTCACCATCCCGGCTAAGTGGTCCTCCTATCTTGTTCCCCGGGCACTCACAGGTGTGTCCCCGAACTCCTCCGCTGCTGGTAGGTTTCGCATCAGGGTCCTGAGGGGGCGACCATCGCTGTGCAGGGAGAATGGGCTGGTGCCGGCTAATTGATTTTACAGCAGTACCGAAGGACAGACAATGAAAACGCCATCAATTTAATCCACTATTTAATGGTTCCAATTTAGCCCCTGTAAGTGCTCACTAAACTAATTTCTCTGGGTTCAGCAGCCTGAAAAGCTATCATATCTGTAATCTCCTTCAATATATTCATCTGGAAAAGGGAATTTAGCCAATTCCGATGTACGGAGATGATCTGTTAGTGCAGTGTAAATGTTTATAACACGGCAATCGAGTTCGTTTATAAGGATATGAAAAGTTTTATTGGGGAGGGCACTGGAGTGGAACCAGAGGATAATAGGCAGTTACCCAGCAGGCCGTGGGCGCCCGGGAGTGGGCAGGCATGCAGAAAAAAACACTCTCGGATTTCTCTAATCCCGGGCTGGAGGCGCAAGTTCGCCCAGTGCTACACAAAGCGCGTAGAACTTGTCTGCACAAAGGAGTCAAGCCCCCCCCACCTCCAGACCCCCGACCTCCCCACCTGGCACAGCCCGGTGCACCCCAAACAAAGGCTGCTCAGCCAGCGACCTCTTTTTCTGGGGAACAGAACTCCAGGGGTTCGGGGCAGACCCAAAGGTCCACAGCTTTTGCTCTCTGGTCTGTGTCTGGGGACAGTAGGGCGACCATCCCTGAGCCAGGCGATGTCCCTCCTTCTCTACTGCTGGGATTTATTAGAAGCCGTGGATGACCAGCTGTTCCCCATCTTTCCAGGAGACAGGACAGGAGACAGCAAGCTTAAATTACTAGGCAGGATTTGGGTTCCCACAAGCCTTCCGACCCCCGGCTCCCTCCAGGGACCTTTTCCCAGGGTTGCCAGAGAGAGGGGTCCTCACTCACACGCTCAGAGGGTGTGAAGGTTGCCTGCTGTAGGAGACTCCCTGGGATGCTACGTCCCCAGAAACTACCCCCCCACCCCGCCCAAGCATGAGGGCCCCTCACCGAGCCCGCACTGCGTGTGGCTTGTTTGTTTTTTGTTCTGCAGCTGAGTGCCTACAGCTCGTCTTCAGCCTTAACTACTAGCCAGTGGTTGCGGCCACTGTCGCTTTTCTCACAGCCATCTTGTTTTTTAAGAAAATAACCCCTCACACACACGCTCCTCGCAACTGAGGTGCATAAATTAGGAAGGCTGGAAATGTAGAAATGTGCTTGTTAAGGAGCCACCGGGTGACAAGGGCCCTGGGAGACGCAGCAGGAGAGGCAGAGGAACCACCTCCCCATTGCCCCCAACAGCACTGTCCCAAGAGAACCCTGAGGCCCGGGACCCAGGTGGCCCATCTTAGGCCAGGCCTCCCTTGATGCCCAGCTGATGAGGACAGAAATCGATTGGCCACACAGACCCGGGCTGCTGTGACTGCTTTCCTGCTATCCCGCAAGATGGGAGTGCAATACCCCACCACCCCATCCCCAAGAAGGGGCCTCACTTGGTACTCGGGGGTCCCCAGTTCCCAGGATCAGGGCCTGGAACTCAACACCAAGTGGGAAGAGAGAGTGAACACCCACCTGCACACATGTGGAGGTGGCTTAGAGGCCTGGGCCTGGCCCACTCTGCAAGGCTCATGTGTCACATCACCTCTTCTGTAGCCCCAGTGTCTGGGTGGCAGGGGACAGAACTTCAGGGTGGCACAGATTATCATTCCTCAGGCCAGGCACCCTAACACCCCTTCTCCACTCCAGCCCTGCCAAAAGAAGAAAGACTTGGGTATTCATTTACAATATGGTGAAAATGAGGTCCTTTGTCTGTGAGTCTCTCTAGGACATCAGAGTCCACCATACAGGTCAGGCAAGCAGTCTGGGATGGCCTGGGGACATGCCCTGACCTCACACGGACCCCCCCAAGAGACACACGAATATACTTATAGTCCCACACATTAACATTGGCACATATTAATCTATAGGTTCCTGGCCCAGTACTAGTCAGATACCTAACTCTCTGCAGACACACACACACACACACATACACACACATTTACACACACGAGGCCATGACTCTGGACTGTGGGGCTTCTGCCCCAGAGGGATTCCCCCCATGAGAACCCTCACCTTGACTGCTCCCCACAGAGCCCTGGGAGGTTGGAAAGTCATCTCTATCCACATGTAGCCTGGAGGAGGGTTCTACTCTAAGCAGCTCCCTTTGTCTCCCATCCTATCCACAGCCCTGACAGAGGGAAGGCTACTGTCCCAGGATTGCAATAGAGAAGCTCGTTCTCACCATAGTGTCCATGACGACCCAAGGCCAAGACTGGAAGGGACCCGGACTCGGCAGTCCCTGCCATCCTTGTCTGCTGCCTTACCAAGTAATACCTGCCACTCATGGAAGAGGTGATGATGACAGCTGCCCCAGGCCAACCTACTCTGTGTCCTCAGACCACTAAAGCATTATGGGGGCTAGGGATGTCCAGCAAATCCGTGCCAGGCAGGGGGTAGGGCAGCAGAACCCAGCTTCCCAGGGACCCAAAGTGGCATTCCTCGGGAGGGTTTATGACAGCAAGGAACATTTTTTCCACTGTAAATTATATTTAACATTCCACAGAACTTTATTGCCTCTTGTGTTTGGGGTTTATGAAAAAAATCTGTATTTAACTTCAAGGCCTGGTAAACATCTTTGCTTATGTTGCTATGCCGTTCCTTATTTGAGTATTTCCATTTAATTTCACAGTTCATATACCTTAAAGTTTTGGCTGCCCCCCCTTTTTCCCACTCACTCAGAGATGCCAGCCCAGCCTGGCCCACCCCAGGAAGCTCTGTGGTGGGATGAGGAGACCCTCAGTTCACGGTCTGGGCTAGGGAAGTAGTCACCACCCTGAGCAGGGCATCTGAGCACCTCTGAACCTCTGGAGGGGAGGGGCTTCCAGGGGGTGGAGCTATACACAGAGGATACAATTCGATTAATTCCAGAGATGCTGACTCTAGCTCCTCGTGTGACTCAGTTTCCCCACCCCACAAAATATCTCTGCCCCAGGGATAAGACAGACAACAAAAACAGCTTCATTCCTGTGAAGCTGGGAGTTGATGCTGTCTCCAGGTGCCTCACCCGAAGCTCTGTAAAAGATGTCTGCTCTACCCAGGATCCCCCAGCTCTTAACTCCGCCTGGCTTTAACCCAGGCAACTCCTAACACAGGCGGCTATGCTTGGTGTCTCTCTGTGATGCTTCAGGACCACAAGTGTACTCAGCTACCCTCTCTGAGCCTGCTGGGTTCCCATTCCAAGCCTGCAGAGAAACCCAGAGTCCCTGGAGATCACCCCTGGGTGACCCTCTACCTACAAGAGACAGACCTCTCTAAGCAGCCAACAAGGTGGACATTCTGATGGACGGCCGAGCTTTGGTGCAGCCTGACTCCTGACCCCAGTAGCAGCCATGGCAGCTCCTGTCTGTAACGTCCCTCTTTCTCAGACAGCAGAGGCCAAAGTGGGATCCTCCTTCATCACTCGCCACCTTATTTCCTTGAGACAGGGGTCTCTCCCTTGAGACAGGGGTCCCTCACTAAACTTGAAGCTAGGCTGGCAGCCAGAAAATCCCAGTGACTCTCGTGGGTCCCCAACCCCATTGACAGATCTGGGGTTACAGATGTGTGTATGGCTACAACTGGCTTTGTTGTTGTTATTGTTGTTGGGGATTTGAACTCAGGTCCTCATGCTTGCACAGCAAGCGCTCTTACCCACTGAGCCATCTCTCCAGCCCTCAGAATCCTTCCTAACACAATACTCCAGAAAGTTGCTGTCAATCAAACCTGGCAAAAGAGATGAAAGACATTTGCTGACCCTGAGCAAAATAATCCCTCGCTCCGTTCCTGTCGGTCTCTTGAGAGCTGCCCTGACTCATGCCACCTTGTCACCCTTCCCAGAGCCTCCCACATCATCACCCATCACCAGCATAAAAAGTCCCACCCACCCTTCTGGGATCGCCACAGTATCCCTGGGCAGTATGCTGCGCAAACACTGAGAAGATGGCTGGGTGTCACCTCCCATAGTGATGCTACCATCCTAGACAAAACATCACCTACCCAGACCACACGCAAGTTCCTAAAGGATTTAGGACACTTAGTGAACCAGCGTTGAGGAAGGGTGGTCTACAAAATTGTAAAAAAGACTGGGAGTGTAGCTGAATTGGTAGAGTGCATGCATGAAACCCTGGGGTCCATGCCCAGCACCACAAACGAATGTAATCTCAGTACTTGCGAGGGGCAGGCAAGAAAGTGAGGAGTCTGTAGTCATCCGCGACTACATAACAAGTTTGAGGCTAGCCTAGGATACACGAGAGGTTGTCTCAATTAAAAGACAAAGCAAAGGGCTGGAAAGATGGCTCAGAGGTTAAGAGCACTGACTGCTCTTCCAGAGGATCAGAGTTCAATTCCCAGCACCCACACTGCCTGAAACTCAGTTGCAAGGAATCTGGTACCCTCACACTGATATGCATGCAAGCAAAACACCAATGTAAAAAAAATGCTTAAAAAGAAAACAAAGCAAAACAAAATGAAAGCACCAGGTGTGTGGCATATGCCTTTAATCCCAGCACTGGGGAGGCACAAGTAGGAAAATCCCAGAGTTCGAAAACAAGCCTGGTCTACATGGCAAGTTCCAGGACAACCAGAGCTACAGAAAGATCCTGTTTCAAACAAACAAACGAGCAAACAAAAAACCTACAAGCTCTGAGATTCCAAGGGGCCAAGGTAAAAAGGATAGGCACCATTTTAGTATATCCATGGCAATACGAATGGGAGAGAAAGTCGGGCTATCTGGAGAAACCAGGCACTCTGTCTCAGAGGCCTGAGGAACTTCTGGCCAAGGCTCTGCCTGCAGAATGGATTTCCAGGGGTGCATCAGGCAGTCTCAGGCTTCACAGTGCTGTGGAGAGGTGCAGGTTTGTGGGTGGCCTTGGTTCCCCACCTAGAGAAGTAGGGGTGCTCGGGTGACTTCCTGCAGTGTCTGTGAAGAGCTTGGAGTGCTGGCAAAATGCCCGGTGGTGTGGGTTGCCTTGTGAGCCGTGGAGGTTGCTGTGGGTTGCTGCGGGCACGGTCGCTGCGTGTGTAATTTCCCATCATCGTTTCATCAGTCAGAAAAATTCAAATGGAAAAAAAAAACAGACATAAATACACCCATCCAGGGAGCTGCTGGACGGGGCATGGGACCCAGGGGAGGTGAGTGTGGGCACCACTTGGCGCTGGGAATTGCAGTCAAAGCAGGCTGGGCCAGGTTGGAGGGTGAGCCTGACCTCCTGTCTGTCCCTCCAGGCCAGGGTAACAGCGCTGAGGGAGACAGGTTGAGGGGGGTGCCCAAGCCCTCCTCTACAACTTGAGAAACAAACTCAGGTTTCATAGCCAGCATAGTACAGCCCTCTCAGTAGACTGAGCAGGTGGGGGACTTTGGGGGATCCAGAGACAGTGGATCCTGTCCTAAAGGAAGAGATCCTAAACTTCTGGGAGGCCATTCTCTGGGCCTCGGTTTCCCCTTCTATAAAGCAGCCGTGACTACAGAATGACTCCCTCTGTCTGGAACAGAAATCCATGCTCTCCAGCTGTGCAAACTGCAACCTGGCAGGGAGAAGATCTCCAGGGTTGTCAGCCTTCACTGTGATGGCAATGCTGCCCCAGAGCAGGATTTGTGACTGTTCTGTGACACTCACACCTTGACAGACCCCCACCTCATCTTCCTCTCTTCCCTGCCAACCTCAAGGGTGGCACTCTAACCTCTGAAATCTCATTTGAAATATACTTTCCTGATCTAGATAGCGCTCTCTCTCTCTCTCTCTCTCTCTCTCTCTCTCTCTCTCTCTCTCT
>LOJH01017533.1:1534-20841 GCA_001685095.1 Ellobius talpinus
AGCTAGTTCCAGGACAGGATCCAAAGCTACAGAGAAACCCTGTCTCAAAAAACTAAAAAGCAAACAAACAAAAAAGAAATAAGGAGTTACCTTGTGCCTCTAGGAGCAACCAAAGCAAAAGCAGTAGCCTGTAACATTTTGGGAATCTCTTGAACAACTCTTAACAAACACTCAAAAGTAGGCTTCACATGCCTCATGTTGGGATATTTCTTTTTTATTTTATTAAGGTTTATTTATTATACACCCCAACCACAGTTTTTCCTCTTTCCTCTACTACTGTTACCCCTCCCCTCTACCATCTACCTTCCTCCCTGTACACTACTCTTATGCATTCAGAAAGTGGCAGGCCTCCCATGGGCTTTAACAAAACAAGTGGAGGTAGGAATGAGCTCCTTGCCCTGTCTAAAAGCTGGGTGAGGTAATCCAACATAGGAAACAGGTTCCCCAAAGCCACCTAAGCACCAGATCCTGATCTCACTGCTAAGAGCCTTACAAACAGATGAAGCTACACACATCTGTCACATGCAGAGGGCCTAATTGGTGCCATATGGGCTCCCTAAATGTTGGTCCAGAGTCCTTGTGCTCACAGGACCTCAGGGCAATTCTCTATGTGAGTTCCTCCATCCTGACCTTGACCCCACCCCCTGGCTGGTACAATCCCTCCTCCCTTTCTTCAGGAGGAATCTCAGAGTTTGACTCAGTGCTTGGCTGTGTATCTCTGCATCTGCTTCTATCAATTACTAGGGAAAGTCTTTTCTTATACAGTCTATGGTTTTTGGAAGAAGCATTAACCACACATTCTCTTTCACCTCAGGTTCAAGTTCCAAATCTTCAGATGTGAGTACATAATCTGAAGTAAATTCAGAAACCAGTTCAGTACAAAGGGGTTGTTGTAGGGATGAAAGGAATGGGGAGCAATAGAAATGGGGTACAAGTGACCTGAAAAAAAAATGGGAGAAATGGGAGAGGGTTGTAGGGATGCTTATAAAAGTCACAAGGCATCATACTATTAAATACCTTTCTAGTAAATTACCTATAATACTCAAAAGCCATTGTAAAAGTATACATATATAATTGAAGTGTAATTTCCCCCAATATCAAATTTTAGTGATATTTTCAGACAGAATGTTGTAGAAAACACCAGTCTAGTATTTGTCCATAGTTCCATATGTTTTATGGACACCTAATCTAAGCTGAATAGCATAAACAAGCTGTGCAGTCAGGGACTCATGCTATGATTAACCCATGATCATTTCCTTTGCTTCTTCAAAGTCATACCAGTCATTTTGTCAGATGTGGAATTTATTAGCTTATTATTACTTATAGTTTAAAATATTTATACATGCACAGCTATGTCAGATAAGTTCATAATTTCTTGATTCTTACTTTTCTAAAACTCGTACCATTGTCTAAGTCAGAGAAATGACTCATGTGGAGTTTTGACTATTAATGAAAGTTTGCCAGAGCTGGAATCAACCACAGTAATGAGATGTTTACTATTTATCTTTTCTAGAAGTAATAAGGTGTATATATCACTTGCAGTGTTTTGCCAGTTTTTATTAACCCAGTGTAAAAATAAAGACTTTCTTGAAGAGATTTTGCAAATTTTTATATTGATTATAGAGGAACTGACTAGTCTGAATCAAAAAAGCTTATATTATAGTTGTCTAACAATGCTGATCACACTGTGTCTCTAGAATCTACTGCGATGGGGTGTGGTTATCAAAGCATATTTCTTAGCTTTCTGCTATGATTTAGCCATACCCTTCCAGCAGTTGACTTACAAAGCCTTGTTTAAAGGTTTGAGTCTTTCTAGAAATAATTTTTCCTGTTCTGAGCTTATTTTTCCATTTTTAACTTTTCTTTTGAAAATGTGTGTATGTATGGGTGTGCATATGCACAATCCATGGAGGTCAGAGGGCATCTTTCAGGACTTGGTTCTCTGTCACATCATGTGTGTCCCATGGATTGAACCAGAGACTGAAACATGGTATTGGGCACGGTAACAGGTGTTTCCACACATTTAATTAGTATCACCTGTTATTTTTCCACTCTTAAGCACATTTAGCTCAATAAGCATTTATTTGGGGGAACATGTCATCCAAGATGGTTTTAGCTGATCTGACTGCAGACAATGGACAGTTCCGTAAAGCCAAGTTCTTCTAGAATGTTCTACTAAACAGTGTATTTGTTAATCTACCCCTTGTGATACATGGTCTTTACAGACTACTTCTGCATTAGACAATAAATATTAGTCCCCCAAATTTGTATATTAAATCTTGAAATAGTTTTCAACATACCCTAGCTCGTAACACTATATTTCCTCGTAAGAACTAAGAATGCCATCAACAGCTGCCCAAATAACCTCAGGCATTTTTTTCATACTTACAATAAATGAAAATCTGCTATTACCCACACCTCCTTTTGCTCTATGAAGATTGTAACTGCAAGCCTAGCAATGCCGTAAAGACTACAATGAAACATATTTTGAAATCATTCCCACAGACATGAAAGAAAAAAAAAAGCTCAGAAACTAAGTTTTAATCTTTTAGCTAAGAAGCCTTTAAAGATGAGTCACTCTGCCATAAAGATACATGGTAACCAACCATGTTATTTGTATTTCTTAACAGAGGCATTAACAACACAGAGTCAAAATGAACCATTTTTTTCCTTTTGATTTTATTTTTTCTTCATTTACTGTGGCTATCATCACATAAATGTGAGAATGCAGCCATCCAACTCTGATCCCTAAACCACTCTACAGACAGTCTTAAGTATTGACCTGTACTTACCTATTTTCAGTTTTAAGAATCGGGTACCTATCATAAGGATGTAAAGAAAATCATTTGAGAAGCTTTATACATTCACAGGTGCTAAAATATGGAAATTTAGTATATTATGAAGTTCTGGTACTGGTAAGATAAGATAATAATAAAGACATTTACAAACCTCTTTAAAATTTCCTTTGTTCAGATATGTCATTCTAATTACTATCACATCTTGTCATTTGTGTAATTTAAGATGTTGTTCTTATTGAAGATCACTAGGCATTTTTTTCCTACATGTAATTGTTATCTGACATTCTTTAGAGAACAAGGCAGAGGCAGGCAGATCTCTGCGCATTTGAGACCAGCCTGGTCTACAGATCAAATTTCAGGACACCCAGGACTGTACCAAAAAGAAACCCTGTCTCAAAAAAACAAAAAAGAAGAACAAGAAGGAGGAGGAAGAGGAGGAGGAGGAGGAGAAGGAAGAGGATGAGGAAAGAAAAAAAGAAAAGAAATTATGACTTATAATGATATTAAATCACTTTGGTTATTATTACAGTAGGTGTTCACTAATATCTAACACACTATTTCTAAACTGAAGTGATAAAAAACATGGATATCTTCAGGGTATTTTTTGGGGGGGAGGTCCTCCTGTAACTTCTCACATGTTACAATCAGGGTGTAATTTGATTGGTGGTGAGCAATTGGGTACTGGTGGGTTTCATTTCCTTGTTGACTGCTAGAATGAGATCTTTAGTTCACCACTGGCTATTGGCCTGTGGCCACTTTCAGATCTTTGCCTGGCAACCACTATAAGACGGCAGCTTGCTCACAGTCATTTATAACTCCACATCCAGGGGATCCAATGACTTTGACGTCTAAGAGCACCCCTTTTCCATGTGCATATGCCTGTATGTACACACATCCTACATATAAAGAAAAACTAAAAATAAATCTTCAAAAAATGTACTTTGAAGCATAGGAGACAGGTTTTCTTTAACTGCTTTTCTGGTGATTAAGCTTTGTTCTCTTTTGTATCTGTGTCCTTGGCATTTTAAGTTATGATTTTTCTATTGTTGGAAGACAGAATAATAAAGAAGAATTCACCTTAAATCCCTGGGTAGCCACTTACCAGCTGTATTATGTTAACTGTGTTACTTAATCCCTCAGCATTTTCAGACTTACTGGTTAGATGATATTTTAACTTAATATGACCAAGTATTGGAATTTCTTTAAGAGGAAATAGTAAGATATATCACCTTCCTGGAGTTTATTGGGCAAACAGCTATCTATCTAAAGAATCTATGTTCAATAACAGGACTAAAAGAGAGTTTTCCTGTCCCAAATCCCTAATTAACCTAAATGAGAAACTGGTCCAGTGATGTAGAAAAATGTGTGGTCCTTGAGGGAGAAGTTTTTGCTTTTATGTGTATATATTTTCGATAATATTTTCTAAATAGTATTCTCTAAGCATCAGAGTTACTTGTATTTTGGACCATTAATGATTAGCAACCAATAGCGACCATCCTCAGAGCACAGCAACTAAAGTCCGGTCCATCTTCTTTGCCCCACACTAGAACTTGTAACTTCTCCTTTCTCTGCTGCTTTCTCATTTCCACATAATTTTCCTTGCCTCTCAAGTCCTCCTAAGTGCCGATACTTAAAACCTTTTGACAGTTTTGACTGAAGAAAATAAAACCTAGCATGGGAGTATTGCCTAGAAATATTTATTGATGTTATTAAGATTTCACTAGAATAAATCAATGTATAATCACTATATTCAAGGATCGTAACTCCATTTTGTAGAGCTGTTTAACTTTGCCATTCAGAGAAAACCTAATGTTTTATTTATGTGTTTTTTTGAAATAGAGGCCACACATTCATATTTATAATATGGAAAAAGTTTCACATTAATATTTAAATATCTACCTGTAAATTTAATCAAGTACAATTAGCATAATGGAAACAAAAGTATATTATCCTAGTCAATACTTTCTTAAGTGGACTTGCAAGCTACTGTTTATTTTATTGGAATGAAAATTTTGAAGTTCAATTTCTATTTAAAAAGCTACTTAATATAATAATCTTCATAATATGTAGCCCAACACATGTATGTTTAGGAATTGTAGCATTTCTTTCCACACCTATATAAATGGGAATCCACTTCACACTATTTTATAAGCTAATTCAGCCTTCGCAAAAGTGCCGTCTCGTCAACTGACATGTAATAGCTGCTTATATGTGAAAGTTTATATGCCAGAACTGTCTCAATATAAAATTAAGCTCTTTAAACAAGGATCAATTGCTGAGGTCTCCAGTCTATGAATAATAACAACATGGGCCATTTCTGGGGCCTACTTATTAAATGCTGTTGAGTGGTGTTACGTGGTCCCCTTCCTATTGTTTTTTTCTTCGGGTTCCTACCTTAGATGTTTCAGCCTCAATTCTGGGCATCGTAGGAGAGGAAATGCGTTTACCCTGCACATGCCATGATTAGGTTGACCAGCATTTCTGACGGAGGCCTGACTACGACAGAAGACACCAGACAGAAGACAAAGTCAAGTGGCAGGGGAAATAGGAGAGTGACAACTACATGGAGGAAGACATAATCTGGCTTGAAAGTCACGGGACAGTTCATGGAGAAGAGGTGAAACCAAAGTGTTGGTGGGGAATTGATATTGCCATATATTGGCAGCAATGTTCTCTTGAGTGTCTGCTGTTTACTATTGCACAGTAACTATTCCCCTTCCACACTTGCATTGATTTCAGGAGTGATCCTTTTATCGGATATACTTTATTTGTTGTGTGTTGTATGGGTTTTGGTAGACTGTCATGTCCTGTGACTGCCACAGTATTTCCCATCTGACTCAGCCTCTGGGGTCTATAGCACTGGCTTTCTCTTTATTTCTCTCTGTAGTTCTTGTGTCTGCTGAATTTCTACCTGAGTACATCCTGGGCTGGATGGGGCTCCTGAAATTCCCACCTATCCACTTCCATCAACTGTTTCTTATCTACCATGAAGTTAAAAGTTCGAATTCTTCCTTGGCAGCCCTCAGTCAAGTCTCAGAGATGCTGACTAAATGATAGATGAGGTGTAAAGATCCATGTTTTAGTGGGTTGAACTTCTTGCATCTTTTCTGTTCTTTTCTATATTTTTAGTCAGTTCTCAGCAGCTAAAATGTTTTTCCTTCACAGTGGAGAGGGATGCTCCTTGCCTGATATTGTACATTCTGTTCACAGCAGCTAAAATGGTTTTCCTTCACAGTGGAGAGGGATGCTCCTTGCCTGATATTGTACATTCTGTTCACAGTGAAACACTAAGGAAAGTGTTAAGAACTCAACAGTTACTAAACACTACATCCGTTGTTTTTCAGACACACTGATGAAAGTACACTTTGGAAATTAGGGCTACTCTTATTCTGTCAACAGCACTTGGAGTTTCATACCCAAAGCTTCACACCCAAACGTAGTGTTAAGCTAATTGATATGTAGCCAGGCACAATGTGTATTACAGAAATCAAGAGACACAATTTAAAAAAAATTGCATTGTGAAATCATTATTTTATTATTAATTTATTAATTTCACAATGGCTATTTTATGTCAACTTGACACAAGCTAGATCTATCAAAGAGGAGGAAGCCTCAATTAAGAATATGTCTCCTAGCCAGTTGGTGGTAGTGCATGCCTTTAATCTCAACACTCATAGAGGGAGAGGCAGGCGAATACACAGAGAAACCTTGTCTCGAGAAAACAAAAAAAGAAAAAAACATTATCAAAAGAAGACCTAGTCGTAGGCCATCCTGTAGCACATTTTCTTAACTAGTGATTCATGGGGGAGGGCACAGCCCATTGTGTGTGTGTGTGTGTGTGTGTGTGGCCATCCCTTGGCAGGTGGTCCTGGGTTCTATAAGTAAGCAGGCTGAGCAGACCACGCAGAGCACGAGGGCATTGCAGTGCTCTCATAAAACCAGATAGAGGACAAATAAAACAAAATAGAGAACTTATAAGCAAAGCTGCATCTTCAAGGAGACTGATTCTTGGCAAATAAACTAAAACCATACCCTGAAGGTTCCTAGGAATCTTGGTATCTACATCTCACAGATTAACATTTGACCACCATCTCTCACTGTGTAGAAAATCAACTCAAATCAATGAAGGAGTTTTGCTGTCATACATACAGTACTGCAGGTGAACACAGGAAAACACTTGGAGATATTGGTTCAGAAAGTGATTTTCTGAATAGGATTCTGAAATCGTTTGCAAATGATCTTATGTCAAACCTGGGAGCTTTGGAAGAATGGAAGCAATCAGCCAGTAAAGGGAGACCATTCCTGGGAGAAAACATCTACCAATTATTCTTCTAACAGTAGCCAAAATACATAAAGAATTGAGAAAATTTAATAAAATATGTTCCAATAAAAATGAGCAGATCACTTGAATAGATAATACAGAAAGATAAACCTAAATGGTCAATAAATAGATTAAAATATGCACACCATGTTTAACCATCCAAGAAATGTAAGTTTATCCAGTGGCCAAGAGTACACTATTACACCTCCTTTAGAATGACTATTATTTTTAATAAAAGAGAATGAAGAGCACTCAGAAAAGATGGACCCTTTATAACAACAATGAAATGAAAGTAAATTAATATGAAAACGATGGATAATACTATGGAAATTCTCCACAAAAAAATAAAAACACTGTATGAGCCAGTTTTCTCTTTATGGTTATACATCTGAGAACAATAAAGTTGGCAAATAGTTAAAATTATTGATTTCCTGATTGCTCTTACAGTAATCACAATTGCTTAGACAGAGCATGTCACTAGCTGCCTGAAGACTAGTAAAGGAATAAAGAAAATGCGAATGTGCGAATACAGATGAGACGTTCATTAGAAATAAAAAAGAAGCCCGGCCCTCTACAAGAAATTAAACAGACCTGAATGCTATCCTGTTAAGTGTGATAGACCAGAACTGAAAGAAAATATCATATGTTCTCACTCAGTAAGTTCTAAAACTATAAATAGATAGAGGTGTGGGGAAATAGCTCATTTGACAAAATGTCTGATTGCATCACAATGACTTGCATATGTGATATATGTGAAGAATAATAAATTGGGGGTAAAATGCTGCTTTTTTCATCTAATATTACCAACACATCTATTTTTGCTATGCTGAATTTTAGATCTATTTACTATTGTACTGTTTTGCCATTATTTCCTCATCCCATAGCACAATAAGAGTTTCAGATAAAATATTAAATGATTGTTTGTGAGGCCAGTAGCAGAGGAACCAGAATTTACCCTAGGAGCAAGAATTGGTTGTTTGGAGCCCATTCCCTATGAAGAAATACATTGCTCAGTCTAAATACTGGAAGGAGGACCTTGGTCCTGTGTCAAGTAATTTGACAGACTTTGTTGACTCCCCATGGAAAGCCTTACTCTCTTTGAGCAGATAATGGGGAGTGGGGGAAGGTGAAGGGATCATGAGGAGTGAAGAGAGAGGGAACTGGGATTGGTATGTAAAATAAGATTGTTTTAAAAAACTTAAATGCTTACTGAATGAATTAATTGTGCTGGCATGATAGTATTCTTTTAAAGGATTTTTTTCTTATTGTTTCTGACAATGCAATTTTATTTTACATTTTATGTATTATTTTATGTTATTTATATTTATATTATTATTTATCTTTATATTTATATTATTTGCATTGCAGGGCTTCAATTTATACAGTTGATTGATTGCTAGGCAATCATTCAATCCTTAACTACAAGCGCAGATTCAATTGTTAGTAGATACGTTTTCTTCGGTTGATGTGTCTGTGTGTTTGTGTTTGTATGTGCATGTGTTTTTTTTTGTGGTGCACATGCACGTGTGAATATTTTGCATATTTGCATATGGATGTGCATACATGCAGGAGCAAGAGACCAGCCTCTGCTATCATTCTTCAGGAATGCCCTCTTTGTCTTTTCTGTGTATGTGCATGTTCATGCCTGAGCATGGGTTCACGCACACAGTTGTGCACATGCATGGAAAAGCTAAATATCAACCTCCAATGCTGTTTCTCTGAAGCTGTTCATCTTACTTCTTCAGGCATAATCTCACAGAATTAGGTAAGATCGGCTGAGCAACAAGCCCTCCAGATCCTTATGTCCTCATCGTGCCTGCCCTGGGTTTACAAATGAATGCTAGAACATCTGGGTTTTAATTTAGATTCATGAGCTTCCAAGGCAGACACCCTAAGCTATTGGTTCTCAACCTGTGTGTCAAGACCCTTTGCGGGGGGGGGCTGGTGTCACATATCTAATGTTTCACATATAACATATTTATGTTGTTATTTATAACAGTAACAAAATTATAAATAAAAAATAGAATCAAAATAATTTTATGATATTGGGTCACCACAACAAAAGAACCTGTTTGCAGCATTAGGGAGGTTGGAAAGCACAGGTGAAGCTATCCTGGGCCATACATATTCTTTTCATTACAACTGGGTCAAAATTTGAAATTTGGTCATAAATTCGTAGTCTTCCTTAAGCATATATGCATACACATCTATCTATATATAAATAGATATAATATACTGACCTTTAATCTTTTAATTGAACACTTTTTGTAAAAGGTATTTTAGTTTCAAACTTTGAAGATTGAAATGTTTTCAGATAGTTAAAAATATACACGTGGACTGTATCAATTGAAAAATGGAAGGTGTATTCCAACTATCTGTAACAATGCTGAGTTAAAATGTTTGTTCCTTAGAAAATCCTTAATACATATACCATTTTATTAGGGTAAATAAGAATTAGTACAATTATGAAAGTCATACATTTTTTATTTATGAGATACATTTTCATGAATAATATCTTAAATCAGAAATCCTAGTTCTCTAAAGGATATACAGTTCAATTTCTTTTGATAAATCTGTAATTAATTTGACCTTTCATTTGCAATTTTACAAGGATATATGGACCTACACAGCCTATAACATGTCAAGTATACTATAAAGAATTCTAAGTCATAACATAAAATTTCTTTGAGAGTTGCAGAATTGTTAGAAAACTTAGCCAGCAAGTCACAAAATATTGTTCTTTATTAAAATTTTATGCCAAAATTTGTATGTGAATAAAGTAAGAACAATAGAAGCTCTGTGTTAGCTTTCATAAGTTTCTTATAAATAATGCATTCCTGTCAAGTTCATTTTCCTAGTTGGCTGTGCCTAATGTGTGCCTTTTCCTATTTGGGTTCTGTTGCATCAGATACTTGTAAATATAAATCCCGTTGCGAAATCCTCTCCCACCCTTGTGTCTGTCTCCAAGAGAAAACGTAATCTGCCGTCAGTCACCTAATTAGGAGTCAAAGTCTCTCTGCTGCCGGCATCGACATCTGCACAGGTCTGAGGAGCCAGTGTGCTGACACCAATGAACATTTTATTAAATTACACACTCCCCTAAGCAGGCATGAGCTCTCAGAGTCCTCATAGTTTATGCACTACTGCACTCACCCCGTTTGCTCAAGCTAAAGGTGTCCAGGCCAAACAGAGAATATAAAGTTCTCATGAGGTTATAGATTTTTTTGATAAAACAAAGTATTTGTTAGACTTAGACTATCAAATCTTAAGTTTAGGCTGTTGTTTGGATAAGAGATAGATAGCTAGAATTTAAAAAGCGAAAAATAAGTCAGGGAGGTAGTGTGGACAATGGATTGACTGCTTTCTTTTTTTCCGGCGGGGAAGCATTAATGTCAGACTAGAATAAAGGAACAATTGGTTGACATAAACACTTAAAACAATGAGCAGTTCCTGGATCCTCAATACATATATCATTAATATATAGTGATTTTAAATATTCTCTAATTTATAAAATTACATATTCTTTAAGGCTTTTAATTACTCAGAGGATTTCTAATAACGAAACAACAGAGGCATGATGTTGGGACGGCGACAGGGTCTGGACATTGGGTAGAACTGGAAAGAAGTAGTGGATGTATAGGATCAAAATATATTGCATAAACATGAAATATACAAAGAACACATAAGTGAGTACTTTAAATGATTTAAATATGTGATAAATGAAATAAAAGAAAGGTAAATATTTTTTAAATTTACATTCATCTTTTATAGAATTGCAAACAGAAGGTGCTATTGCATTGTAGTTTTTGTTTAAGTTTACCTCACTTTGACAGTGAGTACATTTATGTAGTTGTTGGATGTTCATATGGGACAAAATTAACCTATAGTAAGATATGCTCTTTCTGTGCGCAGCTATGAGTTTTAACCAGTTCTTGCAGTGATTATTACAACAGTCAAGACAGACATGTTTTCAAGTCCCTCTAATGTTTTCTCATATCATTTTGATGTTATTATAATTTATAATCTTTCTCATATACCTACATTGTTGCTGTTTTACAAAAGCTATATTAAGTACAACCAGACATTTGAAATAATTTTTTCTGTTTTATTTTTCAACACTGTATATTGAATATTTAGTGGCATTTGTGGCTACATCATTGTCAACAGTTAATTACATTGTTTGTGTTTTGGATACACTACAATTTGTTAGCTCATTCATCCATTTGAGATGCTTATAGTTTTTTTTAAAGTTTTGGAAAATACTTAGTAAACCAATTCTCCATTTCCATAGACCTTTATATGAAGGGTTTTAAGACTTAAAAATAAGATGTTTAGGATGAGACTGTGGAATCAAATTAATCAAATTAGTCTATATATAAAATTTTAAGAAATAGAAAATATGTTTCATGAAATAGCTGATACTTTACATCCTCATTGGAAAGGTATAGTAGTTTCAGTTGTCTATTCTTGTGAACTTCTGAGGGTGCATTTTAAAATAGTAGGGTTTTTAATTTTGTGATATGGTGTTCATTGTAGCTCTAATATTCACGTTTTGTCCACAAAGATGATTAAATGATACTGAACAACTTTTTACATGCTGTTTTCAATCTACTTTTTCTTTTTGGAAATTTTGTGTTGTTTTGTATCATGTGAGTATGTGTATGAATGTAATAGTAGGCATGTTTATGTCATGTATGCATGTGGAGGCCAGAGGACAACTGTCAGGAGTGAGTTTCCACCCTTCGTCATCCATACAAATGCTGGCGTTACAGGTGTGTATCATAAAATCTGACATTTTCAGTGGTTTCTGGTGATTGAATTTAGGCTGTCAGGCTCACACAGCAAACATTTTAATCTGTTGAGCTGCATCCTCGATCCCCCTTTCAGGTTTTTAATTGTATTTATTATTGTATGACACAGGGTCTCCTTTGGTTGTTCAGGCTCTCTGAAACTGATAAGCTAAGCTCAGTGGGCTTTGAACTCGACAACCCCCCTGCTTCATCCTTTCTGAGATAACAATCATGAGCCTTTGAATTTTGTGTTTGCACCTATGAGGTCTATGTAACTAAAGTTTGAGTGTAAAGATACTTTGCCTGATTAAAGTTTTGCGACTCTGTTCTGATTCTATGGACCTTTTTCTTTTTTTCCATTTTATTAATTTGTGAGAAAGTGGTATTATATTTAATTTTGACAAAAAATTGATCTGTCAATTTTTCAAGGGTCCTGATTTACTATTATCTCTAAACTGTTTTTGCCTATTAAAATTACAGAACATTCATCCTAAGATATTTCTTTCTAGAAGGTCTAGGACTTAGATTTTTATGCTAGACCTGTGATCTACTGTCAGTGATCTTTGTTGTTGTTGCCAATATCCCTTCTTTTAAAGCACAGTTTTTTCATTTGTTTAATTCTATTCGTGTGACCTCTCTTCTGTTTCTTTAAAATCATGAAATTCTACCAACTAGTTGGCTGCAAGACTGTTTTATCTAAATATATAGTAGGGAATCTACACCCATGGAATCTCAACAGTATGGCTGTTAACAAAATACCCGAACAATTACAATATCATTTGAAATGTCAATGTGGGTGAGAGAGATTGCATGAAGCCCCACCCATAGATGAAGAGCTACAAGTAATTCAAAGCTTCAGTGAGAGGTAGAAATTAGCTTCCCCAGAGACAAATACCCTAAATGATTATCCAATCCCAAACAGAGCCCTAAAAATATTCTTACAAACAACTCTAAAGAGATTCAATAAGTTTTATTTATATATTTATTTGCATAAAGTTTTAGCAATATTAATTAAGGAATAAGAGGAAATTATTTTTAAAAAGAGAGGGCCATGGGAAGGAGGAGAAAGCAGGATATTTAATTATATTTCAGTTACATACAAATTTTAAAAACTCAAAATGAAAGTATCTTTAAGTATTCTATATCAGAGAAAACTGTTAACTCAGGATACATTTTGAATACTGTTCACAGAAAATGCGTTAAAAGTGAATACACATGTTTACAGAAGAAGACATAATAATTAAAATAAATCGGTATACTCATTGTAATAGTGGTAAATCTCATGAACACAGGTCCTCACATTGTGACATAATCACACATAATACTACCTCCTCCCACTTTCTCCTCATCCCTCTTCCTCCTATTCTTTTTCTACATCACTTCTTTACCATACTCATATATGTATCTTTATAAAACGTAGGATCTATAACTGAGAGAAAAAATGTACTAATTGTTTAGTATGATGATCTCATATTGTATCCATTTTCTACCAAATGACTTAATTTCTGTATGGTTGAAAGAGACTCCATTTTACATATATACATACATAAACACACACACATATAAAATGTATACGCACAAAATATGTCACATTTTCTCTCTTTTTACATTTATTTTCAGCCCCCTATGTTGATTCTATTATTTGGTTAGTGTAAATAATGCAATGAGACAAACATGGATGTGCACATATCTCTGTTATGTTGACTTTAAGAGCTTTGGCTACATCCCAGAAGCAGTTTGCCTGGGGTTTATGCAATTGTGTTCAATTTAGTTATTTGAGAAAACACATCAAGATCTAGACAGAGAATTTTCTGACTAGAAACCCAATAGCTAAATAAATGACACCAAGAACTGAGGAATGGAGTTGCAGGAAATTCTGAAGATTGTCATTGCAAAGGTAGTAGCTGAGTGCAAAGATGGTTTGTAGAAAGAGAGCAAATCTTTGCCATCTGTACGTATGACAGAGGATTAAATTATAGAATAAAGAGAGAAATGGAAAATAATAATATAAGATACCAAAAGAACTACTAAATTACAGTAAAAGACCTGAATTTAGAAAAATATGCCTTGTGATAAATTTTTGCTTTTAACTATCTTTATTCCTTGATATTTTATGGGGTTAAGAAAGCAAGAATGCATGATGTACACAAACACTGGAGATTTTTATGCATCCTCTCTACTACATTGCTTCCACATATTTCTTACTACATCCACCAAGTTATGTTAAAGGTCAGAATAATAAATTATAGTGTCATCAACAGGAAAAAAATTGTTTAATTAACTTAGTCCACTTAAGGATCTTGAGTATGAGTGTGTGTGCACACACATGCACACAAAAGAAAAACAAACAATAAGATTATACTTCTTTTCCCCAAGATATGGTTATGCAGCCATCTAACAAAATGGGAAAGGTAGTGAGGGATAGTATCATGTACAAGAACTTGAAAGATTAAACTTAACACAGAGTATACACTAGTTGTAACAACTATATAAGAGAAGAAATGCTGAGTGGAATTCTGCTTACAAGAGTAATTTTCAACTAAGTGAATGAATGGCACTTTGTAGATTAGGCCTTGATGATCCAGAATACAGCTGCTTTGGTTTGTTTCTGGTACCTGTCTGTGGCTACTATAATCTTACTGAAATGAACCATTTGGTTCCCACAGTAAGTGTGCCTAGAGATTGGTGAAATATATAATGTGTAGAGATTCTCTTAGAATCTGTGAGATATAGACATTATTTCCTTTTAGACTTGCTGATGTTTGTTTTAGCAGTAAATATTACACTGTATTCAAACACCAAATAATTCACTGAATCAGAATTATGAACTCCAATACTTTATATAAATGATCTCAACTGGTATTTTGGCTATTCTTATCAAATCAAAGACTGAATGCAGCATTTCACTTGGAATTCAAAGAATGTACTCTAGCAATTGATAATTGTAGAGTGGGGATTAGAGTTTGTAGTTAATGCATACAAAGATGAAAAAGGGAAACACGTACATATTCATCAAAGTCTGTTTTGATTAGGCACTTTACAGTTTTAAATCATTCAACCTTTCTTTCTACTAACAAAATTCTTTAAAAACGCAATGTTAAAAATAGTTAAATCTTTGTTCTTAAATGGCTTTTCTTCTTTTTTTACTGAAGTTGTGTCACGTTAGTGATATATTTAAGAAAAAAACAATGTGTGTAATTTATATAGCTAAGACTGTTATCATCCATGAAGGCGAGTGGCCTGAGCCTGGTCCCACGAGGGGTGGTGGGGGTGGTAGTGGGTGACCAAGGCTTTGGTGGGTCCCCTGAAGGATGGCCTGAGGCCACATAGGAGACAGACAGATATACCATGCAGAGAGAGTTTGCATATAGAGTTTATTTAGTGGGTTATGGAAAGAGAAGGGAAGGGGAGAAGATGGGGGAATGGATAAGAGGGAAGAAGAGAAAGAGAGAAAAGGGGAGATAGAGAGAAAAGGGAAAAGGGGAGTGTAGTAGGGAGACCACTTGTTCATTTCCTGGTTGCCCATACTCCTGAAATAACCAAATAGGAACTGTATTAATTAAGTCACTCCTTGGCCAAATACTTAAGCGTATTGCTAGCTAGCTCTTACATCTAGAATTAATCCATCTCTATTATTTTATAATTTACCATGAAGCTTATGTTGTGGCCTACCAGCAAGGTTTCAGCATGCCTTTCTCTGGTGGCAGCCCCAAGGATTCTCTAAAGTCTAGCTTTCTTCTCCCAGCATTCAGTTTAGTTTTCCCATCTAGCTCTATTCTTTTGTCCTATCACAGGCCAAGCCAGTTTCTTTATTAACCAATGGTATTCACAGCATACAGAGGGGAATCCCACATCAATGAGGAGTTAACATTAATAAAAAACACTTAAATATAAATAACTGAGTCTTGCTTCTTTTTGTTCAGTTGCAAACTATGATAGAAAGTACAACGTAGCATTGAGCCAAGCATTATAGAGATCGAACTGTGTTTATACTCAAGACAATAAAAGCTAATATCTATAGGGTAATTTTAGTGTTACATGTTGACTACAGATGAATAATTTAAGAGATATTTGTATTTATTTGTTTGACTGTTTATTCATTTCCCATTGAAAATAGATTCTTCTCTCACACAATACATTCCAAACTCAGTTTTCTCTCCCTTTTCTCCTATCTTTCTATCACCTTCCCTCTCTCCCAGATCCAGCCCCTCCTTCCTTTACACATTGGAAAAGAGTAGACATCCAAGAAGGGACAATCAAACCTGGAGAGCATGGCCTACCAATTCAACTAGACAGGTCTCACATAGGCTCACAGAGACTGAAGCATCATACACAGGGACTACATGGTCTTAAAGGTCCTGTGTGGTTATATTGTGACTGTTAGCTTGATGTTTTGTGGTACTCCGAACAGTGGGAGCAGGTGTATCTCTGACTCTTTTGCCCACCCTTGAGTCTCTTTTCCTCCTATTGGGTTGCCTTGTCCAGTCTCCATAAAAGTTATTTTTGTTGTATTTTATAGAGTAGTTTTCCACAGAAATGTGAGATAATGAACTTAAGTGAAAGTTCAGTACTGAAAATATTTTCCCTGCTTCTTTTGTCTGACACTGACTGTGTCACACAAAATTTTCTTGTTTATGTGTTTTTCCACATAGAAAAATCTGTCCTTAGGTCTTAAAAATCAAATCGAGTATAAAGGGACAGAATATTGTATCCATCTAATTGCTCCTTTCACTAATTTTCTTGAATTGTATTAGGAAACTTTCCAGTGTCAGGTACAACAGCCTAAACACATAATAAATTCCATCTTATTTTGCACATAGTATACAATCCACAGAGTAAAATAAACAAAATAGTTGGCAACTAAGTTTATGTACCATTTATTTGTATGTTTATAGAAAGTCTTCTTGGAAGTCATTGAATAGGCAATGATTGCTAACAAATTCTTTCCTTTACCCATGTTTTTCTCTTGATGTTCAAAAAAGCATGAAGGAATAACTTCAATTGTGATATATATATTATATATATTATATATAATCACATTTATGTATATGTAAGTATACACACATATTAACTGTTTTACAGAACCCATATAAGTCCCAGATCTAAGAAAATTCGGTAGCAGATGGCTTTTATCTGAACATCTTTAAGATCCCCTGAGAGCATTCTTGTTACTCATTCCATATAATGAGATAAACTACAGCTACAGTAAAATGAGATTTCCAGAAAGTTGCAGTTGTAATGTCACAGCTGTACTGGCACTGCTAACTTGGTCATGGATTAAGTTACATCTGGGACTCTCTCATTTGCTGCTGAATCAAAAAAAAAAGCTAAGGAAACAGGAGGGGAAACTCTTGAATGCTCTTTTTTTACCTATTAGCAGAATCTTAGAGTGTGGGATACCTCAGTCATTGAATCTTGTATTACTTGCCAACCTTTCAAATTTAAGTGAATTGTGTCTGGCTTTGAAAACGGTTTTGTGAAGATGTTAACACATGGTATGGCTGCTGACATGTACAAAGGGTTTGTGTTAGTCACATTCAGGATCTGAAAATCCAAGTAATTAAAATTATTTTTTTCTTAAATAGAAATAGCAATGATCTAAGCTTTTTGTATATCACTTTGCAATTTGGTAGCATTCTTTGCAGTGAGTGATGGCTTATTTGAAACTAGCAATCTTGGTCTTGCACTTACTGTTCAATTTAAAAGGTGCCATTGCTTGTTTGGCCAGCTTATGTAAGGTCTGCCGTGTTAATATGCAGATAAGATTTTGTAAATATAAGATTATAATTTAGTTTTGTCTTAAGGCAAAAGAACCAATATTCCTTCATATTGAAATATTTTATAAGTGATTATAATATTTTGTCTAGTTTAAAAATTATTGAGCACTGTGTGGATCCTTGCATTAGTAAAATAATTTGGACAATATGAGACCTTGTTTTAAGTTATACCTAAAAATAAATGCATGTGCAGAATACTTATAATAGAGTGATAAATATTCAATGTAGAATTACACATTTTCTGACATTAGAGCACAGTAGGTAGTGTGTAATGAACTCTTGAAAAAAATGTGATCAAGCATATGGCCTCATTTTATTTGAGTCCTTAGTGTAATGCTTTGATTCAATTTTTTCATAATTCTTTATTTAATATGCATAAATTGGCATTAGTTAAATAAAAGGAGGTATTTAATATGCTTTGACTCATTTGAATTTTAAAAAGCCCACCTGAAAAATGTCTTTTTTTTCCAATATTGAAATCACATTATACTGTATTTATTGTGTGGAATTCTAAAAGTATTTAAAGTGTCCACCCAAATTGGCTTAAATTTGTTCTCAATAATCATTAGCAATTGACATTATTCTTAGAGATGGTGAAAGATTAAAATCTATGACATTACTATCCTAATGACTATAACCAATTGACTGAAGAATGACTAATTTTTTTATCAGCCAACAATGTATGGTAGTGATCAGCAGTGATGTGTAGAGACAATGAGTAATTGATATTCACTATGTGCCTATTACATTATAATTTTTGATCTTGCCTACTTACATACTTACGTTAACTTGTTTTGGAGGAAGCAACATTTGATAACCATTTCATCAGAAGAATGAAAATTCTTAAATAAGAAAACTGAAATGAAATCAGTATGTCAATCTCATTCATGTGTACTTACAAAGGGATTTATTCTATAGCTTGGCCAGACATAGAGATGCTGTTGTGTACTATACTGTGAAACAAATACTTTCTATTAAAATAATAATACTAATAATAACAGTAATAATAATATTTAGTGATACTGTTCTGGTATTTCCCATAAGAGTCTTGATTATCATCCAACATATACAGTAAAACATAAATTTGGCTCTAAAGCACTATACTTGAAATCTCATAAACAATTTGAAGGATATTTCAGATGTAAAGGAGGTCTGTGTTTCTGATATTCCTTGCATGTATCTAGCTGCACTAGGACTAGAAAGAGAAAATATTGACAGACACATACACACCTGTGAGCTCAGGACTCAAGGAGGCTGCAGCAGAAGGATTGCCATGATTCTCAAGCCAGTCTGGTATAAATAATAAAGTCAGATTAGACTGACATATAAAGCCAAATCTTACCTCAAGTAAATACATAAATTGATAAGTTAGAGAAACAGACAGAAATATAGACACATGGAGAGAAACAAATATTGAACTCTCCCCTACCTCATCCCTACTCCACAAGTGCATGGACAAATAAGAACTTACCGAGGAATATGAATTTACATTAAAATTTATAAAGTTCTTGTATGAAGAGAATGCAGGAATGAATCATGATGAAAGATGGTTTCAAAACAAGTGGTGCAGAAAAAGGGGAAATGATGTAGGAGGGTCATCTGTCTATGTGTTACTTTCAGT
>LOJH01017534.1:4971-22241 GCA_001685095.1 Ellobius talpinus
ACAGAAGAACCTCCTACATCACTATCTTACATGTAGAATCTAAAAATGCCTAGTTTGTAAGAATAGAGTAGAAAGGAAGTTACCAGGGTCTAGCGAGAGATTTTGTTCAAAGGATACAAAATTTCAGCCAAAAAAGGAAAAAGAACAATTGTACAGTATAGTAACTATACTTTTTGTTGTCTGATGTTAAGTTACAGGGTTTTAAGTCTCATTTAAGAAATTTATTATTATTATTATTATTATTATTATTATTATTATTGGCAGGGCTAAAAGGTTTAAACCTAGGACCTTGGCCATGCTGGGCAAGTATTCCCCAAGGTCAGGGAATATGTGTTTTGAATAGAAGGCCCAAATAATGCTGACAACTCTAATCTATATAAGTTAATATTTCCTTAAAATTAAAAATGCTAGCTGTAAGTAGTGGAACAAGCATCTAATCCCAGCACTCAGGAGGGGAGCAGGTAGACCCCTGTGAGTTGGAGACCAGCCTTCCCTACAACAAACAGCCAGAGCCATATAGAGAGACCCTGTCTAAACAAATAAACAAATGACAACTGCGAATGAATTCCATTTTAAAAGGAAGAATAAAGTGCTGCGTAAAGCATGGGAACACACATACCGAAAACTCTTTTCTCAGGGCCATCAGGTAAAGGTACTTTCCCACAAGCCTGATAACCTGGTTCTCTCCTGGGATGCACTAGGTTGAAGGACAGAATCAGTTCTTGCAAGTTGTACTCTGACCTCCACACATATGCCTGGCATTTGCGTTTACACACATGCAGACAAAGTATTTAAAATAACACACTTTAAAGTACTCTTCTTGGAAATTCCTAAAATGCACATTGCCATACTAAGAACCCTGTGCTGAAAGACAAATCCTCAGCTTCCTCCGAATTTCCTGAACTTGTTTTTTCTCAGAAGGAATCCTGCTAAGGTTCCTCAGAACATCGATGCTGTGGAGCAAAGAGACAGAGAATTCAGGCTGCATGCAAAATGATAAAGGAAACACCTAGAAAAGAAAGCACTATTATTTTCTGCGGGGAACATGGAGACATCCAGTACTCCCGAGAGCACAGTCTAAAATCACCTGTGATGTTCTCTAGTCCCCAAACAGATGTCCAGAAGCTGCCTCCCTCTCAAGCAACCCAGGGGTGCTGTACTGAGATATTCGCTCTGCAGCTCAATGTGGCCATGGCAGCAGTGCCCAGAGTTCAGAGTACCCTGAAGCCAACACCAGAAGGATGATACCGTATCATTCTTGTTATTGGACACTCCTGCACATGACATTAACAGTTCCTCCTAGCACAAGCAGCCTCTAATAGTAAAATTAAAGTGTATAAAGATAAGAAAGAAGGATTTCCCACACTTCAGAGATGTGGAATACCTACCCCCAAGAGGGGGGCAGTTCTGGGAAACTCCTAGGCAATACTGAACACCTCACCTCCTTTCTGGCAACAAGGGACAAGAGAGGAAAGCATGAAGGGACTAGACAAGTTAAGGCAAAGCCAGGAACCCTGACAAACTGGTTTATGTGCTGAATACTTCAAGGTGCACCATACCAAAAAAAAAGAGGCACCATACTGCAGCAATCAATTTATGTCCTTTTTTTCCAGTATAAACCTAATTATTTCCATACATCCCTTCTCAACTTGGGGACACCTCTCCATCTGCAAAGATTTCAACAGACTTCCTCGTGTATTTTCATGTGCATACATCACGTATTCCACACATTCTTTTTTGTCCTCTCCAGATAGGACAAGAGTCATTCATCTTGGAAGTGTTCGCGAGTGCCCATGCAGGCTCCTGGCTCTGTGCTAAGAACTGGAGACATGGCAAAAGAAGCAAGAGTTCTCCTTCCTACTGAGCCTTGGATGTGAAGCAATGAATTCCATACCCAGCCTGTCCATACACAGGAATCCAATAGCTAGCAGTGCAAAGAGGAAGGAAAGGCTGAGTCCAAACCCTTATGTTGTATGGTTGATAGCACAAAACAAGTCAAGATATCTGTATTTCAAATGTTCCAGTCTGTCTGGCAGTTAAGAGAGTTAACAGTATAGCCTGGAAATGTAGTAACCGTGATTAGAAGAGAGGCAAATGCCAGGATCTTTATTTCCCCAGGATATGAACCCCTGTGGGCTTGTTGCCCAACTAATTTGTAGATTCCCATAATGTGATTTTTAGTCTTAAAAGGTTAATACCAACAGTAGTCACATCCCAATCAATGCAACCTTGCACGTCAATTAGCCAAAAACCAAAAATCTTACCAGGCTGAGTAGAATTGGAGTCTAGTCCTAAGAAAGCCAAGAAGATCCTATCTAACATTTTCCTAACACTCCCAAGCATGTAGAATGTATACCACTGGACTCCACAAAATCACAAATAGACAGACCGTGAATGACCTCCACCCATTGTAATCAGATTCATGTGTATCAGATATATAGCTGATGGCATTCAGGGAAACACTGACGTGGGTGCAATCTAGCATTCAAAGACAGTGTAAGACTCATACTGTGAAAACCTTATCACCTCTGGACGGAATGGGACAAAATACCAAAAAACACACGTTAAAATTTCGAGGTACTTACCAACACATGTCGGAAATATGTCCTCATTGTTGATCTGGACTTCAATCCAATCCATAAGCAGGTTCATGTATTGGGGAGCTGGTAGTGCAGTTGGCTTCTTATACTTGAGGTCATCCTGCCACCGGTACTCATACTTGGGACCCCCTGACATCACTGGGCAGGTCCGCTCAGTGCAGAACTCACAGATGGTGCCGTAGATGAGGTTGATGCGATTGAAGAAGTCCACCACATGCACAGCCACCCAGTCATTCTGGTCCTCCCCGCTGGGTAACTGCACGGCTGCTCTCAGGTCCACACCCGAGTTGAGGGATGCCTGAGCTCGTTTATGCAGCTCAAACCTCTGTGTGCCAGGTTCAAATTTCCTCTTGGGCCGGAAGGTCTTGTCCTTGTTGAACACTTGCTTCAAGGCTATAGACATGGTCTCCTCCTTGTCTTCCTTCCTTTTGCAGGAAGCAAAAAGGCACGTGGGACTTTTCAGTGAGAGATCACAGCCCAACAGAGTTTTCCACTGCCAGCCCTCAGGCCCCAGTCTTGCAGCCTGCAGTTTAACTCGATTTTAAATGGCTCCTTCCATCTTCCTCTTGAATGATCTCCAAGGGAACCTCATGTTCCTTCCTAAAGGTGGAAAAGAAAAGGGAACTTATGAGTGCTCAGTTTGCGTGTAAGAGCTAACAAAGGCTTAGGGAAATTTCCACCTTGCATTCCTGGCTGTGCTTAGTTCCTATGGGTCTAGTATATGAATGTGGAGGTTAAACTATTGCCCTGTGGGCTGCACTGGTACTGTGAGCTATGCAAACAACTAAAGAAGAAAGGGTGCTACCTTTTTGTTCTGTGTGGTCCCTGTCAAATCTTTGCTGGCGCTTCTGTTTGATCCAAAGCTAAGAGCTTTTCCAAGGTGCCAAGAAAGAGTGTGTTGGGCAATGATTCAGTCCTATTGCATGTCTACTCCTTCTGGGGGACTAATGAGTAAGCATAGACTGTCTCTGACTTCACAAATAGAGATGATGGGACCAGGTGGCTATCATACCAGGAGCCTAAAAGGAACGAGGGGTCTGCATATGCTAGACCTGCAAGAAGTGATCAAAAACGGTCAACTTAAGCCCTTGTGGGTCATGTATAATGCAGCTGAGAAAGCTGAACTGCAGAGCAGAGAGAGGGAGAGAGAGAGAATATGAAAGAAACAAGAGGGGAGTACAAAGGGGGAGAAAAAGAAAGAATAGGAGAGGGAGGGAAAGGGAGAGGAAGAGGAAAAGGAAAGGAGGGAAGGAGGGAGAGGAGGAGGAGGGAAGAAGGTAGCTGCAACAGTGGCTATTGAAACAGAGAAACAAACAGAACACATGCCCAAGTTGCCATGGGGAGAAGAACACAGCAAGAAAGAGGCTCTATTAGCTCCAGGCATCTAGGAAACGGTCCCATTTCTTACCTTTGAAATACATTTGTTCTCCCAGGATTGGTCGAATAATTCGATTTTAAATTCTGCTGACTTTAAGTTAGTGGTTCCTTTGCAAGGAGCCCTGACTATGACAGCAGCTGTCACCTCTGCAACACGCCATCTTTTATGTTCCTAATACCACTCCCAGGAGCCCTTTGGAACAGAGCTGTACAGCAGAACTTGCTCTGGCAAGGTATGTGTTAGATGCACTTGGGATACAATGTGGCACCCACCATCCACATGCAGTCTTGAGTACTTGGACGTAGACAGTGTGACTAAGGAACGGAATTTTATAATCTACCCTACTTTAATTAACTTGAATTTATTTGGCCATGCATGTCTAGTGGGTGCCACAATGACAGTGAAAACTTGAAAGCCTAATGTTGCCCATTGTTTCATTTGACTCTCAAAACTCTAGCAAGATCTACAGAGTCATGGAAGATGAGCAGACTCACAGCAACTATCATTCTTCACGGATCCCTAGGTGACAGAATTACCGGCTTGACAATATCTTGTGGCTAGCAGGAGGCACAACTGGCACCAAATTTGGTTTGTTGACCCCTTGTAAAGACACTTTCCACACGGTCCCATACCCTGTGCTGTGATGTATTTTATCCTGCCTTTCCTACCGGTTTATGAAGCTCCCTACAAAAGAGCTCAGTCCCCGTTCCATTTTATACACACATTCCCCAGAAACTGCCAATAAAGGATGGGTTGAGGTGAAGGTTGCCGTGTGGCCTTGACACAAAAGATTATAATAGATCCACTTGAGCCAAACCATAGCAAAGTGACCCCAGGGCTGAGGCCAGCATCAGAAGAGCCGGCACAGAATCTGTAACAGAGGACTGGAGGACGAGCTCTCTGAGCTGCTTCTTCACACCCAGAGGGGGTTCTGCCATTTCCCACGTCTGAACATGATTTGTTAAGCCATCAACACAGGAATGAGCTCCTGAGATATCTTTTTGAAATTTTAAATTAGCACGCACAGTATCAGGTTCCATCATGGCATTTTCAAACGAAATCAGTTTCTGATAATTCTCCCTGAGAGCTCGGATTCCCTCCCACAAGGTTTGCTCTTTGCTCAGTGTAGCCATGGTCTGGCTACCAAGTGCTTCTTCCTGTATCACCCACAGCCCAGTACTCACATCCCCTCTCTTCTCCCACCCTTTTCCTAATAGCTTTGCCCTGGAATGCCACATTTGGGAAGTGGAGCTCTTTTCTCCTTTCTCGTGGCAGTAAGCATACACTCCCTGTTCCTACAGAAAAAAAAAATCCATGCGGAAAATATCACATGACACCCAGCCTGAGCTCTTCTATGAAGTCATACTCCAGGATGCTCTGGTCTATCAACTACATGGCTATCAACACAAAAGTCTTCAAACTCTAGAGTGTGGACAGGTGTAATGTCTTTTTTAAATGAAAACCTTCTTGCGCGTGGGGGGGGTTATAAGCTTGGTGGCAGAGCAAGCGCCCAGAATGCATAAAGCTGTAGATTAAAGTCCAGGACCACAGAAAAATGAAGGGAGGGGAAGAGAGAGAGAAGGGAGGGAAGGTGGGAGGAAGTATGGAAGGTGGGCTCCTTGAAGATTTAGTTTGCCTGAAAAGAGTCTGAAGAAACCTGAACCCTTAAAAAGGTCACTACCAAGATAAATGCAGGAGAGAGAAGCTGGGAGTTAGAGAAGAAACGAAGAGGCTTTTTCCTTCTTTTTCCTCACTAAAGCAACACTTGTACCTCTATACAGCACATCAGTGACAGGTGGCTCCTTCCCTTTAGCAAAGAAGACTGGCTGCTAACGAGGAGCCCGTCAACTCCCATGGTCCTTAGAGCCATCCACTGATAGCAAGGGGCCCATCAACTCCCATGGTCCTGAGAGCCATCCACTGGTAATGAGGGGCCCATCAATTTCCATGGTCCTTAGAGCCATCCACTGATAACAAGGTGCCCATCAATTCCCATGGTCCTTAGAGCCATCCACTGGTAACAAGGGGCCCATCAAATCCCATGGTCCTTAGAGCCATATTCTTCCCCAGACTCCATGACCCTCAGTACGTCTGCATGCTGCTTGTGCAGCCTGTAGTGTCTACTTTCATGGACACCATCAACAGAGCTGTCTGACATCCCAGATGGAAACACATGAATAAGAACTTTCTCAGCCAGGTGGTGGTGGCAAACCCCTTTAATCCCAGCAGAAGCAGGCAGATCTCTGAGTGTGAGATCTACAGAATGAGTTCCAGCAAAGCCAAGGCTACACAGAGAAAAACCTGTCTTAAAGCCCATCAAAAAATAACTTTCTCATTAAATCCTCCAAAGTTTCAAGTGATTGTCACAAACATGTCAAAAATAGTCAAACCTTGCTAGAATTTTGGGTATGTTTTCTTTATTCCAGTTATATTTAAGCAACTCAGTCTCTAATTGGAAGGATATTTATCCCAAACTTTAATCAGGTTTAAAATCTCTCTCTTGAGGCCAGGAAGATGGATCACTGGGTAAGAGTGCTTTCTAAGCAAGCATAAAGTCCTTAGCTTAGATCCCCAACATCCACTTAGAAGTCAGGGTGTGGCCAAGTGCATGAGCAACCCCACCTAGTGCTTCCTGGGTGGGGAGGTGGAAGAGTAGGGTAGCAACAGGAGGATTGTCACTGATGGAAAGCAAGAGCTGACTTCTTCCTGTGGCCCGTGCAAAGGCATCCGTGGGTGTGTAAATTCTCTCTCTCTGGTTTTTGCCTTCTTTGTAGCTTTGATGGAAGAAAAGCATCTATATTTGTTGTTATTGTTGTTTTTCGAGACAGGGTTCCTCTGGGTAGTTCTGGCTGTCCTGGAACTCACGCTGAGACCAGGCTGGCCTCGAACTCACAAAGATCCACCCATCTCTGCCTCCTGTGTGCTGGGATCAGAGGTGTGCGCCACCACTGCCCAGCTAAAGAGAAGCATCTTTAGATGTTTATTTCTCAAGTAAGTTCTCGAACTGGACGCTTGCGATTAAACCCCCCTCTGCTCTGGACCCTTCGCTAACATTTCTAGTTCTTGCCTCATTTCTTTGCCCCTGAGAGGCACATGATGCTTTCTCCCTGCCGTTGACATCTTCAGGTGTACGTGGAGCACCTCACATCAAGGATCAGAGGGAGTGCAGAGCATGTGCAGTGCTGGTCTCCCGGCACCGAAGCCACACCATCACACATGCTGATGTGGGCAGACGTGGGGATGCCTCTTCTGGTTTGATTTTTCATTTACAATGGAGTTATTCTGAGGAGTTGGCCAGGTGAGTTTCCCACATGTAAAGACAAGGCCGATCGGGACAGATGAGAAAAGATCCATCACATCTCTGACTGCTAAATGAGTGGATCCTTCCACATACTTTTCAAGGTCTCAGAGCTTTGTTGGTGTAGAGACCCAAGAGTTTTAAAGTAAAAAGGGTGGATGCACCCAGCCTTCCTTTCCAACCCCTGTCCTCGTGGAGACCCTGCCCATAGGGTATTCTTCCATCCCATTCAATGGTTGCAGCTAGCCAAGCTTCTGATATCAGATATTTGTGAAGCTGTCTTGAGGATCAAAAGTTCAAGGCTAGCCTGAGTAACTTAGCAAGTGGCTGATTCAAAATTTTTTATAAAACAAATGAAAGGTTGGAGATGTAACTCAGTGGCAGGGTACTTTCCCAATAAGTACAAAGCTCTGGGTTCAAGCTCCAGCCCTGTTATAAAAACCAGACATAGTGCTTATTACACACTAACATGGAGACCTGAGGTTATGTTTAAAGACAGGTGGAAGCTTCAAGGTTTGTACTTCGGATAAGCTCCAAATGACATCAGATCTGCTGATCTATACACAGAGGTGATACTGAGCTTCACAGACAGGGGTATGTTAAAAAAGGAGGCTCTCTGGCTTCCCCCAGATCAGCAGATCTAAATCTGCACGTTAACAGCATCTCAGAAATCAAACGCTTGAAGCCCTAGGTAGGACATGGTAGGCTGGACCACTAAAGGGATGAAGATATAAGCTAGTTCTTGTGATTTTGCCAACAGTTTGTTCATACACAGAGCCTGCACCCGAGCGTGCATGTGTTGGGGAAGAGTGAGAAGAGCTGACTGTTTTCAACTCGACGGCTTTGCCTGTTGAGGGTGGGGGTGTGGGCGTTCTGAGTGGATCTGGACAGCAGACCACCAAGCACCTTCAGGCCTCTGGGGAAACTGTTGTGTGATATCACACAGAGAGTGGCTACTGCCACTGCAGCCGTATGTCAGAAGTTTCTTAGGCTAATAATGACATAATGGTTATTCGCTGTCTTTGTCCAATGTCCAGAAAAAGAAAGAAAGAAAGAAAAATAAGTCATAAGTTTTGAGCCCTGGAAAGTAACACTAAGAAAATTCAGTTATGAATAGCATCCATCGTAATGCTAGTTTTCAATAAATATTTGAAGCCAACTGCTCATTAATTGAAAAACATTTACTAAGGCCCATTTATTCAGAAGACACAGGACTAGGGAGCAAGGGTGCAGAATTAATTAAAACTTGGCCTCCAACTATGAAGACCTCACAATTCAGTGTTCAATTTGGGGTCAGTCTAAACTTTTGCTTTTCGTACCCCAAAGTCTAACACACAAGTGTGGACATGGATGCCGTCCCTTCAGTGTGTCACTTGACTTAGGAATGAAGAGGGCACAAGGTTTCTGGAAATAGAAAAACAGAAATCCAAACAAAAAGCGTAAAACTGACAGCCATTCCATGTGTTCTCCATATCTTCTGCTTAATAGATCAACTTTAGCAATAAAACAAATGCCCAATAAAAGTATGCAGAGAGAACTCTGCTGAGCTGTGGGGGATGTTGAGAAGGTCGCTAAGCAACACTGGCAAGGAAATGGGGAAGGAAGTTCTTATTTTTCTTTTCCTATTGATGTCTTCTGCCACATTAGTTGAGAAATCAGAGTCCTTGCCAGGGATCAAGGAAGAAATAAAACAACTCTCCCACTGACTCCTGGGAAATGCACCTTCTCTGGCAGCGACCTCCTCTAAGGGGCCATCCTGGTGACGCAGAAGGGTGAGAGTGACCGAAAGGAACAAAGCTGATTGATGCTATCAGTCAGAAGCAGATGGTGGGGGAGATGTCCATGATGTCATCTCTGAGCTGGAGGGTGCCTCTGGGCATGACAACTCACTACAGACAAGCCACAAGAAAAATGCCCCAAACACCCCACACAGAGGAGGTACAATCTGGCTCTTGCCTTGTTGGGTTCTAAGAAGCTGGGACGGCGATGGTCACAGACTTCACAGAAGATTTGTTGAGCACAGGGATAAACAAGAGTGAGAAAAACAAACAAACAAACAAACAAAAAACATTTTGCACTAAACCAGAACCACAGATGTCAAACCAAATTGCAGCTCCTGATTGGAGTCATTTGGGGATTCATCCTCAGCCTGGTGTAAGTTCACAGTCAGTGACTGGATCTGAATATACCAGGGATGTTCTGTAGTGACATGCCACTCTCCCTCAAGGACAGGACACCTGTCTACTTACCTTTCTATGGCTCCTCCTGTCCTCACGGCTATTTGAAATCCTAGTCTCAGAGTTAAAGAACAAGTCTGGCATCGCTCTACCAATATATTTTCCTCTCTGTGGCTGGACCAGTCTCCAGAACTTTGCTCTTCCTCTGTCAATACTGAATAAATTAGATTGTAAGTGGTGGTGGTAGGAGTGGCGGTGGTGATGGTGTGTGTGTGTGTGTGTGTGTGTGTGTGTGTGTGCACGAGTACACCCGTGTGCTTGTGTGCTTGGAGGTTCAAGAAGGATGTCGAGTGTTCTGCTTTATCATGCTCCGTCTTAGTTGAGAGAGTTTTCACTGAACCTGGAATGAAGCTGTCACCCAGCAACCTCAGGGATTGTCCTGTTTCCATCTCCTCAAAGCACCGGAGCTCTAGGATCCCAAACAATCAGACCATTTTTGATTCGGGTGTCTTAGTTGTTTTACTATTCCTATGATAAGATACCATGACCAAGGCAACTTGCAAAAGAAAGTGGTTATTGGGGCTTATAGTTGCAGAGGGTCCACGGCAGCAGGCAGGCAGGTATGGTGCTGGAGCAGTAGCTGAGAGCTCACAGCTTGAGGCACATCCATAAGGGGGGGACGGGACGGGATGCAGAAATCTTTTGAAACTTTTAAGTCTGCCCTTAGTGAGATACCTGTTCCAACAAGACCACACCTTCTCACCCTTCCCAAACAATTCTACCAAACGGGGACCAAGTATTCAAATAGATGAGCCTACGGAGGCCATTCTCATTTACCACAATGAGTTCTGGGGATTTGAACTCAAGTCCTTACACCTGCACAGCAAGAATCCTTATTTCCTCAGCCACGCCCAGCCCTGTGTATTTATAAGTAAAATGGACGTCACCTGATGTTCGGAGGCTCCTCTAAAGGATGCGTTGGCTGACTTCTTTCTACCAACTTTTATGTATCCTTGCACTCCGGTACAACACACAACACCAACAAACTGGAGATTCTTGCCTGAGAAGTAGCTTTGCTACTCCATCCCATCCCCAACACACCTTCCAAACTCAGAGCTGCTTCATCCATGTGGTTTTTTGTTTGTTTTTGATTAGGTGAGAAAAACACTGATGCCTCTCTATAATCTTCAAAGACATGCATGGCTTGAGAAACCAGTGTTTCTAAACAGGTGAAATCCATAAGGACAGGTGCAGCCCTGTATAAACCTGCCCCATGACTCTCACTGCTGGCCATTCATACTCCTTGACATTTTATCTGTTTATTTACTTGGCCAACAGTACAGATATTCTAACATTAAAAGCTTGAGTATCTCAAAAACAAAAGCGTCACATGCCAGCAATGTCAGTTGCTCACATGCCACCAATGTCAAAGCATCAAAGCTGTAACAACACCAACAACCACAGGAGTGAGTCAGTACAGGGCAGGTGGCTTAGAAACAACCCACAGTGGTGCAAACGGTTCACCATTCCCCAGACTCAGAAACAGCACTGTTCAAAAGGGGACCCAGTGCTGGAAAGAGAAGGAATGAGATACAAGGAGAAGAGGTTCAACACACTGCACATCATAGTCCACAGAAGACAGAATTTTATCTACGTGTGTTCTTAAATAAAGGCCTTGTGGATACCAGGGTGGGGTAGCTGGGATTACCAGAAATGAGGAAGATGGGGACTCTTTGGTCTAACCTTAAATTAGCCTGATTACTGCAAAAGCTCAGTTGGCCATTTGGATTTTATAAAAGATATTCTGATCATTTTATTACACACAGAGAGAAGGGGAGGGAGAGAAAGAAAGAGAGAGAGAGGGGGAGAGAGGGATGGAGAGAGAGAGAGATTTTGAGACAGGGTTCTCACTATGTAGCTCTGACTGGCCTCAAACTCAGAGCTCCACCTGCCTCTACCTCCCAAGTGCTAAGATTAAAGGAGTGTACCACTATGCCCAGCACAGATTATTTATTTATTTAATGTCTGCTGGTGGTTTGTTGTTGTTGTTGTTTTGTCTGTATGCATGTCTGCACACCACAAGAGGGCATCGGATCCCACGGGACTTTGGTTATAGACAACTATGAGTCGACCTTGGGTGCTGGGAGTTGAACTCAGGACTTCTGGAAGAGCAACCTTAACTCTTAATTGTGAAACCATCTCTCTTAGCCCTAATGATTTTATTATCATTTTAAAGAAAAGTGAAAAAAGACAAAAGTTTCAAGTTGGTAAAACCTATTATATTATTTCCACACCTTTCGGTTCTCAGGAAAATACTCATTTTGTGACTAAGAAACACGTGATTTTAAAACACAGTATCTATGTTGAGGAAGGCAAGAGGAGGATCGGCGAGTGTGACGTGGAAGATAAAGGTAATATAATGTCCGAAATAAAAAAATTAAGGTAGGCAAAAATATGTAAGCATTTTCACATTTTGAATTACAGGTATTTAGCCGGCAGCGTGACAACTCAGAACCTCAACAGATAAGACAAAGCTTGTTGTCAACTATCATTTCCCTCTCTGTTTTTGAAACAAGGAATGACAGCTGTTTCTTGGAGAAGTATGGCTTTAGAGCAAAAACTTTCGGACTTAAGAAAGTCAGTTCCTGTGACTGTCAACAGACATATTTACCCTCAGCCATTCTAAGTGAATTTGAGTCTCAGAGGCTGGAAAGGTTTTATTCCTGGTTTGAGGGGAGTTGATGTGGGACATCTGGAACCCTGCAAGAGATCTTTGAAGGGAGCAGGAAAGCCAAAGCAGGTGGAAAGACTGGAAATTGGAAAATGCAGCTCTCATTTTCAAAAGAACACAGCACTCAGCTTGGAGGGGCCGGGGAGAGTTAAAACTGAGTTAAACTCTCAGCTGAAACGTTGACAGTTCAACTTTGCATTTGCAGGCAAAGTTTCAAGGCAGTCACGGCCATTGCAGGTTGGTGGGACTCGCAGAAGGTGTGCTCAGGTGTGTACAACCTGTGGTCCACCTGACACCACTCCAGCAGTTAGGAGTAACAGCCTGGCACATTGTGGAGGGCAAGGATGTCTCACTGGATCAAAAGGTGTAACAGTCCGGTAGTGGATTTAGCACATAGCAGGTACTTTCAAAAAGTGTTACTATATCATTTGATTCACATCATGATGCGTATTTTCATGCAAAGTTAGGTTCTTAGGGAATCAAACAGACCCAGGGGTCTATCTTAGGATACTGAAAATCCAATTCTACCGAATCATGTCACAGTGAGTAGCAGGCTCAGCCAGCATTGATTGACGACTTACTGGTTATTTTAACTGTCACAATCCAATGCACAGGCCTTATTATTAGGCCTATTTTACACTATTAAAAAAATGGGAAGACATAATATACAAACTTTATTGCACAAGCCGGGTGCAGTGACACACTTTTAATTCCAGCCCTTGGGAGGCAGAGACAAACTGATCTCGGTGAGTTCACCCCCTATTCTATATGGAGAGCCCCAGGATAGCCAGGGCTGCCTACTGAGGTACTGCCTTAAATGACAGTCAACAACAACAAGAAACCACTGTGGTCTTTGACCGACAAGCCAGCTGGATGGTTCAAAAACAAAGAGAGCAGAGGAAGCTCACTCCTGCTTGCTGGTGTCAGGGAAGGAGAGGGGAGAAGCAGGTGAGCCCTGCATGCTGTCCTGAGATGCACAGAAAAAAAAAAGAGCTGTAGTCCTGAGTCAGCTGATCCTGAGTCAGCTGGCTACGGCTTTGAACAAGGCTTGAACAAGGCGTCTTTTACCAGCTTCTGTTCTGCCTTTGTTAAAGAGAGTGGTGATATCTTTCAAGGTATTGTGGGAATTAAGAGCTCCTGTCTGTGGGAGCTCAAAAACACGGAAACAGCTTTGGCAGGCACAGTGACTGGCGCTGAGGTAGCTACACCTTCAGACCCAGCACGTGGCGCAGAAGGTGCTTCGGTGTAAAGCAGTGCAATGCAGGTGTACTCCGGGAAAGACAGAAAGGCAATGGGAACCTGGAAAGGCTCGAAAGAAATCAAATGCTTCCTTCTTGTTTGATTTGGGTGGGCTTTTAATTATCAGGCCAAGGGAAAGAATATTAATCTGAGCAAGATAACCCCAATATTTTCCTACATTTAAAATACATTTATGGGACTGGAAATGTGGTTTAATTAAGAGCATATACTACTCTTGCAGAGGGCCTAGGTTCAGGACCTAACACTCAAAGCAGCAGGTGGTTCACGACTACCTGTAACTCCAGCTTCAGGGGAATGTAACACCTTCTGGCCTGCTCAGATACCTGTGGTGCACATAAATTCACACAAGCATACAGATATGCACATACATTAAATATATAATATAAATATATATTAAATATATATATATATTTTAAAAGCCCTCATTATGAGGGCTTTTTGGTATGTTTTGTCTGTAAGAAAATCTAGTGTGCATGGTTTATGTCATGGATTTGGGTATAGCAGGGCAAATTATACTTCTCCTGCCCTTCCACTAATCCTTCAAACACACTTCTGAGATCTTAACCTTTTTGCAGTGATATGTTGCACATAACCATTAAGTGCAACCCAGCTGCAACCTCCTGTTCTAGCAGGAACAACTCCCAGCACTGTCTACAAAGTTTCCCTGTTATCAGAAGAGAGGCCATGCTGGAGGAAGGGGGCCACACAGCTTTAGAAACGGAGCGAACAGACAACAGCCGGAACTGCGCTCTCTGATGCAAACATGTAGGAAGCAGAGAAGCCTGAGCGAAATGGAAGACAGATAATTCATGGGCCATCCACTCTAGCCTCCCGAACATGACCATAACAAGTAAAACAAGGAAGAAAACTGAGCCCAGCAGTATCTGGCAACCCCGTGACAACCACAAAAGGCTGGGGGTGGGGTCACCACCCTAATTTCGGAGCCACACAAAGATGCGGGCTTGCGTCCATGCTTAGTTACTCTTCCGAGGTGAAGTGGTTACCTGAGATTACAGCGTGTTTGGGGGACAAAGGAGGTAAGGTTAGTAAAGACAGACAAGCACCACGTAGAAATGCATTGACCCAGATTTCTCACATTACCTGGTCTCAGGCTTCGTGACGCGCGGGAGCGCCAGCCTTCATCTAGTCTCTTCTCCGACTCATACCCTGTAAGGCTTCAGAATGTCAGCCTCTAATGCGCAATGTCTCGGACCGTGCTGGGGGGCAGCATCCTTTGCTCACCTGAGGTGTTTATGAAGATGAACTTCCCCCAAAGTCCCCTGCCAGACCATCTCTGCCCTAGCGTTACCTCAGGGGAAGAAGGTGTTTAGTTGCTAACTATGAGAATAACAAACTGGGCATGCTCAGTGACTCAGCCTTACTTTTCTTCCCCTCGGGAAATGTCTACCTTCAGGAAGTATGCTATTTCCTGCTGCCCAGTTCCCTGACGCTTGCATCGAAGAGGCCACCGTGTCTGCCAATGCAAGGAGAAATATAGGTGCATTTGGGATTTGGGTTCCCAGGCTACAGATCTAGGGCTGTATTTTCCGCTTGATTTGTTCTAGTTTCAGTTTCTGTTGCTCTGATAAACAGGGCCAGCAGGACAGCAGGACCACTAAATGGTTTGTTAGCCTCACTGTTTACAGTCCATCCTCGGAGGAAGCCAAGGGAGGAACTTTGAGGCAGGAACTGAAGCAGACAGCTGAGGAACGCTGTTCATTGGTCTGCTTCTTCTGGCTTACACAGCTACCTTCCTTTTACAACCCAGGACCACAATCGCAGGGTTGGCCCCACCTAGAGTAATTAGCAGTTAAGGAAATGCCCCAGAGACCAATCTGATAGAGGCAATTCTTCAGGGGTGGCTCCTTCACAGGTGTGTCAAGTTGGAAACTGATACTATTTGTGGCACTTCCGGAAGACAAAGTTGAGGTCAAGTGTGTTGGTGCACACCTGTAATCCACGTGCTGCGGTAGCTGAGCCAGGATGATTGAGTTCAGCGGCAACCTGGTCTACATAGATAGCTCAGAAATAAAATAAGTAATGAATAATAAATAAAAAATAAAAATGGATATTTTGGTTTTTTTAATTGTTATTGTTGGTGGTGATTAGTTTTTGCAAAACTGGGAAGGTCTATTTTTGCTATTCTGTAGTTTAAATTAGTTTACCATCTTTTTCTTACGAACGTCCTCAAAGACAGGTGGAAAGAAACGGTATTCCTTGTCTATTGGGGGCCCCGGAGACTCCGTGTGAATCTGTACAGAATGGCTTGGCCACACAAACTTACCTGTTTCTCGGCAGAGACTTGGGACAAAACTCAGGGAGGACTTGACATTGTAACTTACTCGCCTGTGGAAGCTCGCTTGCCACCCAATAGGAAGCACAGTTTTCCCATCAGTTTTCTTTGTTGGGAGAAGAACTGGTCACAGCTGCCAGCACACTGGGTGGGAATACCCAGAGTACCTCTCATCTGTGCGTCAACTTCAGGTCTCACAGGCCCATCTAGTCCGGGACCGCCACTCAACAACCTGGTAATGGAAGGAACTGGGGAAACCTTCCAGCCGTCCAGGTAACGCCACGCCTCTGCTCTGCCTCAGTTTTCTCCAAACTCTCTCAGCTCCAGTCAGTGGTAAAGTAGGAGGGAGGAGGCAGAAAACGAAGAGACGGCTGGAGCGTGCTGCATATATCCGGCCAGCAGCATCGTCTGGTCCACCGCACGTATCCGGCCGCAGCATCTGGTCCACGCACTCATGACTTCACACACCACTATGCGCTCCACTTCCTGTGGCCAGTCACTCCTTAGATTACTCCGCCACAAGTACCTCACACGGGACAGCACAAACAGAACTCAGGAGCCTTTTGCGGTTCAACTATTTATCTAAATAATTGCTGATCAAATACCAGGCAGATAAACAGTTCTTTCTCCTGCCAATAGAACCACGCTCTCATACTCCTGATTCACAACCTACAAAAGAAACCCTTTCAGAAAACAGACGCCTCTCACAAAGACACGCTGTTTTTCAGGTCAGTGTAAACAGCTGCATATTTTCACGTTGCAACATTGGGTAAGAAGTCAACTCCTCCGGGCAAATGCATGGCTCAAGACGTGAAAAATACAGGACAAGGGCTGGGAAATGGCTCCGTGGGAAAGAACACGTACAAGCACGAGGACCTTAGTTTGGATCTCCCAAACCCATGGAAAAGCCAGATATGGCCACATACACGGGCAACCTCATCTCTGGGGAGTAGAGCCAAGAGAGTTCATCACGCGGGGTCAGTGGCCAACTAGCCTAGCGGAAAAGAAAACACCAAGCAACAGGAGCTAGCTCCTCCAGGTTCAGAAAGAGACCCTGTCTGGAGGAAACACAGCAAGAGCGGTACAGCGGGACAGAGAGATAGCTCTCCTCGGGCCTTTCTGCCTGTGTGCACCCCAACCCGATGCATCACACACACAACTCAAAAACACCACTACCAGCAAACCCTTAGGGTAGATCTTTGTATAGACTTTCTGTGGTGCTGTGGTGATTTCTATAGGGAGCCTGCCCCCTTTCCTCCTGCTACTTCGGTTACTGCAAAGCCCACTGTATGATTGGTTGCTCTCCTGCTGGTTCTTACCGCTGCATCTGCCTTTCCTCCCATCCCTCCCCTGAGCCTCTAAACAGCATCCTGATAGATAAGGTCTCTATGGAGCTCTGATCCTCCCGCCCACTCCCACAAGCATGACAGTGATAAGATTTCACAACAGGAAGGTCTCTTGAAAACTTGTTTAATTCAATCCAACTTCTTCTTCTTCTTCTTCTTCTTCTTCTTCTTCTTCTTCTTCTTCTTC